>APFE030717841.1:114157-137273 GCA_000404065.3 Pinus taeda
GGATGAGATCAAGAGATGTCTTGATCCTCATCAACGGTCGAGATCATTTCAACATGGATCACTCGAACTAGCCGTTGGGATCATTTCCTTTATATAGGGTTTTAGGAGGTCATTTCAGATCATCTGATCTGTGAATCAAAGACTAAAGAAGCTCTCTTGTAAATCTGTTTCTGGTTAATAAAGAAGACTTTGGGGTCCATATCTTGCTGGCGTTACTCTCTTGAATGCTGTGAGATTGTTTAATTTTTTGCATATGTTATTTTCAGCCGTTAATAATAGCTTTTTTGTAGAGTATTGTGATCACAGGTATCTTGTTCACGTGCTAGGGTTTGGGTGCTGTTAGGGTTTCTGAAGCAATGGCAGGTACCTCCATTACTTCCTGAGACCTAGCAGCATTTTGCCCTCTTTACTGATGGTTGTTTTGAGCTGTGCAGAAAATATTTTTTGAAGGAATTTTGTGGGCGTTCGGGGAAGTTCTCGGCTGAACCAGCCAGCTCCTACAAGCACTTCTTGCTGAGCCCAGTTGGATTTGATCCTGGGTCTATCATTCGATTTATTTTTCCATTTTGCATGAGAGATTTTCTGATGTTCTTCACAGTGAAAATCTGAAATCATTATTTCTTTAATCTTTTACTGTGCTTATTGGTGAATCTGGCTGTTAAAGGGGCCAAAATTGTAAATAATTTTTGCTTATTGCTAGGGTTTTATTTATTTTCATTGTTCCCAGATTTTGGTTGCCTGCTTCATTGTTTTCTGATCACAGGTGCAGGGTTTATGAGATTTTCAAGGGTTTCGAATATCAAGCTTTTTTAGATCTGGGGTTTTCACTATTTGCAGGAAGGCTCAGAAACGGGTAAGGATCAGTTTTTTTTTTTGAAGGCATCAGCTGCAAATCCGCGTCCCTCACACCTGGCTTCACTCCCACACTATCGCGTTGCTAACCCTCACCGTCCTTTTCACGCATTGCCATTTATCGATATCAAATACAACGCTTTCTCTCGTCCAAAATCCGCACCTGCTCATCTCCATCACGCAGCCTTTGCCGCCGTCACAGCTTGCCTGCGAAATACACTAAGCCACAAATCGATTTTTTTTTTTTCGTGGGCATGGTTCACGTCTGTCCCATTTTTCCTCTGCCCGCAGTCCCTTCAGAATCATCCGCAGCCATATCCACGCACAGAAGAGAAGAGACGGTGATACAACGGGCGTAATTCCGCGTGGGTTCTGCGTGGTTTTGCGTTGACAGTTTAAATCGAACGCTGCTTCTAAACATGCAAATCGACCTTCACTTCCACAGGTAACTTTCCAGGTATGCATGCGTTTTTCGATTTCAGGAAATGCGTAGGTTAGGGTTTCGGTCATGCCGTCTCTCCATCGAGCCGAAGGCTGCCCGCGTTCGAGCCATAGCAGCGGCCTGCGTTTTGAATGGGTATGTGTTCATTTAATTTTGATAGTCGTTCGGTTCGTTTTGGGCATAGTCACGTAGATGTAGTGTTAAATTTAATTTGATTTTATTGTTTAGGTTTTTCATTTAGTTTTATTACGTTTAGTTTTTCTTTTGTTAAAGTTTTATTTTCATTATAATATATGTTACAATTTAGATTTTTAATTTAATTTTTTTTATTTATTGTTTAGATTTAAAGTTAGATTTGGTTTTATAAAAAAATAAAAAATAAAAAAATAATAAAATAATATAAAAAAAAAAAATTTTAATTAGGGTTTTAAATTTTATTTAGGATTAGTTTTAATTTTTGTTTTATTTTGTTTTTAGAATAATTAAAAAAAAAAAAAAAATTAGGTTTTTTGTAGATTAAATTTTAAATTTTGTTTCAAGTTAAATTTTTGTCGAGAAAAGCCATAAATTTTTTTTTGTGGGGAAATTAATTTTTGCCAGATTCAGTTGTTTTCATGCTATATCTTTCACGCTGAATTTTCAAGCCGAGATACGAAATCAATATCTAGTTAATGGTTTACGATTCCCGTGGTGGTCCGAAGCATTCATCTTTTAAAATCTTCAGTTGTTGGATATCATTTTGTTCATTCTAAGAGCACTGTGGTTTAGCTGATGACAAATGATTGCTGTTTACGTTTCATGTTTTTACAATCATTTAACAAGTAATCGATTTAATTACAATCTCTCAAGGCACTGGTCTGCTAAAATCAAATTCATCTAGTGCTTGTCGTATCGTGTCTCGTGTCTCCCAACCAACTGGTCGACAGTTGGTCTTCATCATCTTACAGGGTCTACCCCCCTTAGCTGCGGGAGACAGGCTTAAACGGAGGGATCGGGGATCAGAGTGACAGCCCCCGGTCTGAGCGTTGTCGTGTCAATCTACGCGATAACACCACTCATGAGAATGAGAAGAAGAAGATACATTTAGTGCATAACCAGACCGAGATGCTTGACAACCACATGCAGAAAGTGCTATTCTGGAAGATGAAGTTGAAGTTGAAGAGTGCTCCAAATGGATGTTATGCTTCTTCATTGTTGCTTCCAAGGCTTCCATCTTCTTAAAGCATTTGGATTCTAAGTGGCCATCTTGATTATAAAACTTGCAATGTCTATCAGTGTTCTTCCCTTCGTTTTTATTTGCCTTATCATTTTGTTGAAATGATTTTTCATTTTGAGACTGAAACTGCTTAAGACCCTTGTTTGGTTTAGGACCATTCTTTTTAGGATATTGCTTCTTAGGATTCTTTGAATTTGGATGTTGTTGGGCGGCTAAGGCTTTCTTAGAAGAGTTTCCAAGATTAAGAAGACCAAGATGTAAGAGTTTTTCTTGTTCTCTTATTAAAGAATCACAAAAGACATCAAAATAGGGGGACTTGTAGTCTTGTCCTTGAGAAATAAATGCTTCTCTAATAAAATGGAAGGTGAAAACAAACACAGAGTAGGTTGGTCCCAACTTAGTAAGAATGGAATAGATAAGGCTACCATCTTCTTTCTTAACTTTAACGCCTTCCAAGAGAAGTCTAAGGGTCTTGAACTTGGACAAAAAATCTTCAATGGAAGAAAAATTATTGGGGTCCAACGTAAGCAACTCATTTTCAAGTTGATGGGCTCTAATTTCATTTTTAATTCCAAAAACTTTAGTGAGCTGTTTCATTGTTTGATTAAGAGTATCAAGTTTTGCGATATGGAATCTAAGGTCTGGAGAAATAGACATCCCTATCAACCCACGTGCTTGATCTTGCCTATTTTCCCATTTAGCTGCCTTATCTTTATCTTTAGGTTTAGTTTTCTGGTCTGAGGCTATTCGGCAAAGACCTTTACTTATAAGTAAATCCACAATATAGGACCACCATTGGAAGTAGTTGGTGCTGTCAAGAATAACTTGGCATGGACTTCCCATTTTAACAGAAACTAAAGCTGTAGATGCTGAAACTAAGTGTTTCAATGGAAAGATCTCGAAAAATTAGACTAATTAAAAAAAAACGGCTCTGCAAACAACTTTCGGATGAAGAAATTATGGCTTTTTGAAGAAAAGTTGTTGAAGATGCCGATGAAGTGCGTGAATGTGCGGAAGAGAATGATAATGTTATATTTGAAAAAAATCCCCCCCCCCTGCGCTTCCAAACTTAATCTAATTAGCTCACTTTAAAAAATATTTTATGTGACCCACTTTTATAAATAAGTGAAAGTCACTTTTACAATGGTACTTTATGAGCTACTCACTAAATTGTAACTTAAATAAAAGATAAAGAGACTTCAGAATTATAAGTGACTCACTTTTTATAATGGGTGAGAACACTTTTACATGAAGTAACTTTAAAACATAAGTTACATGTGTTTTTTGAAAAAGTAACTCAACAAAAAGAAAGACTTGAATCCAAGACCTCTATTTTCATAAAGTAACTTTGGACCAAGTGAGCTAGTTTAAAAGGTTAGTAACTTTTGGAAAGGAGGAAGGGTTTTTTTTTTAAGTCACTGAAGCTTTGGGGTGCGTGCTTATTTGAAAAAGCTATTTTTGCCTACAAAACAAAAAACCACACAACCCAACACGGACATGCAAAAAAAGCCAAACCTTATGGTTTGAAGTTAGCTTTTGCCGGAAACTAAATATTTTTTATCAATGTTTTTGATTTTCCGAGATCACACTAAAGCACGACGGAAAAGAGCATACGCATGAGAAAAACCCTTCCTTACATAGCTCGTCTCTTCCTGTTGGAGGTTTGACCACTTCTTGTCCCATCTAGGTAGTGTGTCTCGACCCAAAACGGCTCTGAAAACAACTTTTGGGTGAAGAAGTTATGGCTTTTTGAAGAAAAGTTGTTGAAGATGCCGACGAAGTGCATGAATGTGCGGAAGTGAATGATAATGTTATATTTAAAAAAAATCCCCCCCCCTCCAAACTTAATCTAATTAGCTCACTTTAAAAAATATTTTATGTGACCCACTTTTATAAATAAGTGAAAGTCACTTTTACAATGGTACTTTATGAGCTACTCACTAAATTGTAACTTAAATAAAAGATAAAGAGACTTTAGAATTATAAGTGACTCACTTTTTATAATGGTTGAGAACACTTCTACATAAAGTAACTTTAAAACATAAGTTACATGTGCCTTTTGAAAAAGTAACTCAACAAAAAGAAAGACTTGAACCCAAGACCTCTATTCTCATAAAGTAACTTTGGACCAAGTGAGCTAGTTTAAAAGGTTAATAATTTTTGGAAAAGAGGAAGGGTTTTTTTTTTAAGTCACTGAAGCTTTGGGGTGCGTGCTTACTTGTAAAAGCTATTTTTGCCTACAAAACAAAAAACCACACAACCCAACACGGACATGCAAAGAAAACCAAACCTAATGGCTTGAAGTTAGCTTTCGCCGGAAACTAAATATTTTCCATCAATGTTTCTGATTTTCTGAGATCACACTAAGGCGCGACGGAAAAGAGCATACACATGAGAAAAATCCTTCCTTATAGAGCTCGTCTCTTCCTACTGGAGGTCTGATCACATCCTGTCCCATCTAGGCAGTGTGTCTCGACCCAAGATACTTTGGATAAACACTTGCCACTCTTTTGAGACACTGTTTTGTGCCAAACGAACAAGCTTTGTCGGTTGAGGTGCCTTCCCAATGCCTGCAAGCTGATCACGGACCTCCTAAACCCTGGTGAGGAAGGCATCTATGCTTTCGCCCTTTTGCATCCTAATGCTCCTCAGATTCTCCTGTAGGAACATCTTTCGCTGCTCGGAAGTACTCTAATATAGCTGGGAGAGAGCATCCCACATTTCCTTGACTGTTCCTTTGTCTGCCACATGTGAGACTGTAGCATAAAAACTTACGCTGAAACACGAAGACTGATAGCTTGTAGACTTGAATGTAAAAATACACACATGTATTTAATAATAATAATTTATTATATATAAAATTGTATAAGATGATATAAGATGATTACAATGAGGCCCTGCTTTTATACCTCACAGGTGACCTTTCGTGAATGGGCATGTCTTTTAGACATGCCTTTTCACCTAACTTAATGGCTATTTAACCTAAATAATATTTAATATTTATTTTATTTATTTACTTGTTATGAATTATATTCTAACATAGCCCTTTCCTTCGGAAGCTTTGTCCTCAAACCTTTAACGCTGGGTTCTCTTCATTTAGTGTATGTCATCTTGATGTATGTCAACGTGACTTCCTCTGTTACAGCTATAATGTTTCCTTTGGATTTTTCTTTCCTTTAGTTATTTTTTTTTGTTTAATATTTATTTATTTATTTTTTGACTCTATATTTATTATTTATTTTGATAACTTCAATATTATTTATCTATTTTATATAAATATTATATATATATATCATTTTTTTTTTAAAATTGTTTTAATATTAATTTAAATAAATTAATAAAATTTTTAAAAATTAATTTAATAATTAAAATATATTATTAATAAATTATAAATTAAATATATATTGTTCAAAAAAATTCGCTACACGGTCCATATGTATATATCGAGCCCACCCACTGTACAGGTACTGCTCCATGTCGAATCGTTGTTGAACCGGTTGACCTTGACCACACACCGCTTGATGCCAGGGAGTAATTGTTTTAACATATCGGATGTCGCAACAACATATATTGTCGAAACATGCCTACGCAGTGTTAGGGTTCATGGTCAACGCAAACGGTTGACCCGCGGCAACAACTGACGGGGTGTTTGGTTGTGACAACGCTTTGTGGTTAACGGTATGGGGTTTGGCGGAGAACGAGTTGCCAATGGAGGAGTACCCAGAAGACGGGTCACTGAAAGAAATCATGGTAGCGGAAATGGTAGGGACAGATCGTAGGAATTGGACAAGCTGACCGAAGCATACCACTGTAGCATAAAAACTATGCTTAAGCACAAAAACTGATCCGACGTATCATCTGACCCAATGTTGGACCAGGGACACACTCGACGGCAACAACCCTTTCTTTTTCTTATATTTACAGTGAATGCGTCAGAAAAAAATGGAACGAGAAGGTTTGGCTGAAAAATGGAAAGCTGTCGGAAAAACGAGAAGTGGGGTTGATAGAGGATAAGGGTTTGTGCATAATATATGCGTCCGAATTTGTCGGATAGGGCAGTAGCCGTTAATGCAATCATTGGCACCTTTGGAAATTGAGTCTTCAAAATACTAAGCTTTTTATAACCAGGGCAAAAATCATGTCCCCATTGGCTACAACAATGTGCCTCATTAACTGCTATCAAAGAAAGGCAGTCTGCGTGGTTGCATTTTTCAAGTTTGGACATAAGTCGCTTACTCTTTGATATCTTCTCTGGTGTGACATACAAAACCTTAAGCTCTCCTTCACCCTTTTCAAGAGCCTTGTAGATTGACTTTTCATTCTCTTTTGAGGTTGTAGATGTCAACATGTCTGCTGGAATATTTAGAGCAGTAAGTCTCATCACCTGATCTTGTATAAGTGAAAGTAAGGGGCTCACAACAAGAGCAATCCCAGGATGAAGAAATGCAGGAAGCTGGTAACAAAGACTCTTGCCACCACCTGCAACCATTATTACAACATCTCTTCCACTCATAACAACATTTATTATCTCTCGCTGGTTTACACGATATGTAGAAATGCCAAACACATTTAATCAAATATCATTAGCCTGTTGGTCCCACTCAAATGATCCTGCCTAGTAATCTAGATGTCCTTCAGTTGCCACATTACCAGCATTTTGAGCATGGCCTGTTGATATTCTACATGCTTTTAACAAGCTTCGCAACTCTGATTTTTGGCAATTTAACTTCTCCTGCTGCTCAAGCAAATCACTTGCGTCATCTCCAGGCTTTTGAAATTTCTGAAGCTCGTCAAATGTTCGCTGGGTAATCTGGAAACTAATAGATTTCATGGACATAGTTTTGAAAACATATCCATCTTTAAACATCATACCCTCAATTGTCTCAAACACCTTTCCTGTGACTGGATCTCGTTTATGTTCAACTGGGATACGCATTTCCTTCACTTCATGCATGTTAATGAAGTGTGGCGGAGGAACACAAGCCTTCTTTTTCCCAGTATTCTTGTATCCCAACCTGTAGCTATTCATATGTGCAATAACTTGGGCAGCGCAATTGATATTATAAAATTTTACAAAACGGTAACCTTTGCTTGAACCTTTCACATCGTCCCTGATGACTTGGGCTTCAACATGATTATGTTCAAAACGAGGTCCTAAACCCAGATGGAAAACGTAAAGACTGTCAAAACTAGATTCCAGACCCACATGTGAAAAGTTGGGGCTATATCCCTGCAATTGAAAACCTTGTACAGAAGAGGTCCCAATTTCATGACACTTGCTTATGTCTAGTCCTATAATAACATTTCCATTTTGTTGGTTGATTTCAGATTCTTCTCCATCCCAGTCCTTGTTGAGATCATCTCCATTTGAATGCTCATCTTGATCTATGTCAGCTTCATTGGAATATTCAACATTATAATCATCTAATGCTTCACCTTGTTTCCTTTCACCATCGCCAACATCTTCCTTATTATCAATTTCTGCATAACTCTCCTTAAAACATGTTGCAGCTTTGGCACATGATTTGCCTAAACGCTGAAATACTTCTTGAATTTTATTAAGATTCTCCATGGATTCAAGACGTGAATGTAATGGCATATTGTGCGGCGAACTATGTTCAAAGGCCTGCATGATTATATCGTGTGCCATGGCTTTGATACCACTGTAGCATAAAAACTTACGCTGAAACACGAAGACTGATAGCTTGTAGACTTGAATGTAAAAATACGCACAGGTATTTAATAATAATAATTTATTATATATAAAATTGTATAAGATGATATAAGATGATTACAATGAGGCCCTGCTTTTATACCTCTCAGGTGACTTTTCGTGAATGGGCATGTCTTTTAGACACACCTTTTCACCTAACTTAATGGCTATTTAACCTAAATAATATCTAATTATTTAATATTTATATTTATTTTATTTATTTAATTGTTATGAATTATATTCATAATAGAGACTATATGATCTCAGACTCCACCCAAGGTCATCTGCTTTGCCTTTGTCATCTCTTTCCTGTACTCCTTTAGTTGATTCGGATCTTGGGGTATTGGTACCACATTCTCTGCCTAGGTCTTTAGGCCATATTCATCTAGAAGGAAGGACATCCTAGCCTTCCAGATGACATAGTCGGAGGCTCCCTCCAATCTATCCTGATCTCTAAGCCCAATTGTGGCCGTCTTTGAATCTGGTCGAAAATCTCCCTCTTCCTCTACTTGGATGCTGAATCTGCTATTCACACTCCCTTTTGAAGTGAGAAAAGAACTGCCTACAGCAACTGGGAAAATCATATTTCTAGGCTAGAAACCCTCTGAGAGAAATTTCTCTGTGTGCTCTTCCTCTTCCACCCGACATTGATTCTGCTACCGCAAACTGTTGCAAAACCCTTCTATGCCCAAACAAGGAATCTGCCCAACGAAAATACTGATCTGCTTCACCGGAATTACTTCCCGGTTTCACTACGACCAGCCGGAATTGCTTCTGGGCTTTGCAAATTTTCCTACCACCTGTACTGGAAAAATCAAACCCTCTTCCTAGCTGTTCGATCTGCTAAGCCAACCTTTGTGCAAATCTAGAAATCGTGCTGCCAGACTCCCTTTGGATCTGGACAATTTCTGGCTTTCACTTCTAAGCTTCGTGCTTGATCAAAATCGCTCTTACACCATGTGAAAATTTCAACTACTGAAATCCTATTGCAACAATTGGAATTATTTCTTCTAACTGTTAATTAAATAAGTAATTTATTGCTATGACAACAACGAAATAAACACACTTCAATCTTCACAAAAATACTGTGGAAAATAATAGCGCTGGAAACTGAGAAATATGCTAGCACACACGCATAAAAATTGACACAATTATTTTTGGACAAATGTACCCGGAAAAATTCAAATTGGGAAAACCGGTGCAACAATTGAGGGTTTTATATTATTAAGTAGTAGTGAGAAATTTTGATTACAATTGGATGCCGAAATCTGACAATCCTACAAAGAAAAATACTGACAAAATCTAGTGAGGAATTTTCCTCACCCCACAAGAAATCTGGTGTCTAACTGCTAGCTCCAAGTGAGCCGTCCAAATAGCCTTTGCGCAGGCTTGCATCACCCTAGCATAGTCCTTTCCACACACTGCCTGAAGCAACTGCTCCTCAAGCTGTCCCGTCTTTCACTGATCGAGAAACTGTCTTTCTGACCCTCTAGAATACTTTCATTGCCTTTGAAACTGAAATCCAACTTCTCTCCAGCAAAATCAAATTTACTCTAGAGGCTTCTATGCAGCTCTTGCATCAGCCTCATTGTGGCTTTTCTGCTTCTTTGCAAGCTACTCTTTGGAACTAGAATTTCTTTCTCTGGACTCACTGTCCTTGCCCCTCTTTGTCTTTGCTTCCTTCTTTGGCCCAAACTCTTCCGACAACTATTGCTGTTCTTTGGAAAATCAAACTACCCAAGGAAAATTGATTTCAAGTATGTGTTCTCCATCTACCCATCGACCTCCTCTTATAATCATCTGTTGGGATTCCAATGGCTAAGATTAAAACATAATCAAGGGCTAAGATCATTTCTGGATCAATCCATGTGAGTTTTTAGATGATTCACACACTTTTCAATTAATACTGATTAATTAATCCCTTTCCTATGTTAAGACTTAAGAAATATTTAAAAATAGGCTAATAATCTATTTGAGACACTTCTATTTGGAATTTCTAAAAGCGATTTCTAGGTTATGGAAAACTCCTGTGTTTTAGCCTCTCCACAAAGTTTTGAAACTAGAACACCTCCGATGCTACAAAAACTAATAGAGACAAGGGGTCTCATTTGTGCCCATGAAGCCTTTCATTTAGTATGGCCAACTTAAGGAAAAGGCCAACTAATTTGCTCTTGATAATATATTTAAATATTTTTGCCCAATTAAATTTGTGCCATATTAAATAATGAGAGGAGTGCCAAAATAATACCAAATAATAATTTTCCTTTTATCAAATTTAAATTCTCTTTGGGGCAAGATGGTTTCTCCTTGGGGTAGTTGGGCTTCTTTTGGAGTAATTGGATTTCTCTTGGGTAAATTCATCCCGAAGCTGCCCGATATTTCAACATGCATCAACCTCAGTTATATTCAATGTCTTCTTCTCATAGGACAGGGCTAACTATGAACTGGTATGAGCGGCTAACAATTATTGATCAAAAGATAGGATAACAAATATAGGGGAATGATGACAAGTGTAAGGTATGAATAACATGGAGCACTGCCAGCATTAGAGCCTCGTATTTGTGCCCCTCATGGATAGTGAAAGAAAAGACCCCAAGGAAGGTCACATGGGACCAACGACACATGATAACCACCGAGGTGAAGTATGGGAACAAGTACACAGCCAATAGAGGGCTATAATCCAATTTCAACCTGTGATTCATACTAGAATGCCTTAAATATTGGATGCAAACACTTGAATGCAAAAATGGTTAAATGACCGACCTACATCATATGAGTAGGCTAGATCACTGAATGCACTGACTAGATCATGGATGAGAGGCATGTGAGGCTGTTTGTATCTGGATCATGTAGGGCTGTTGGCTGGCAATCTGCAATGTAAAATAAAATTTTTCACCTAGGGTTACACATATGTCTGGATGGGTAATATTCAAAATGCAAAATTGCATTGTAAATCCAAAATGTAATACATTGTTTTATGGTAAAGGATATTCAGAGTTCAAACGCATCTTAATTCATTAACATGGAGATGTGCTAAAGAATGGTGTAATTTGGCTACATTAAATGACAATGGTTTAATCAAATTGACTATTTGAGCCTACTAACTATGATGTGTGTGTATACATGAGTATATATATCGACATATTAGACACACATGCATATGGAACTCTAGCTTGTTATCCATTGACAAAACATATAATTAAATGTTTCCACTTCTTGGTCACAATGCAAAACTGAATGGTAATTCCAAAATGTAATACACCCTTTCAATGGTAGAGGATATTTAAATTTTAAACATGTGACGTGCCAAACAATGATGATTTGGCTGAATTCAAAGATAATGGTTCAGTCAAATGTTCTAGATCTTAACTCTTTTGTCATAAATTCCATGTAATATATTGGGAGAACCACCCTCAATGGTCTTGTTTGAACAATCAATCTGGAATGAAGAGACCCCTCTTAAGATAAGATAGATAATAATGTTACTGTCCATGAATGACCAAAAATTGTACGTCATAGGTTATCTTAGGTCACATGTATGTGCATGGTTACCTATAAATTATATTATCACTTTATTGTCCTTGTTATTGTATACTCATTTTTTCATCTTCTGATACTCCTTTTGTTACAATGGTGCTTTGGTTAGATAACAGGTTATTCGTACGAGCAAGATATTGTAGAAAGTGTAAAGCGTATGTTGATCGATTTGATCATCATTGCCCTGCAATTGGCAATTGTGTGGGTATGCTATAGTTTACCAAAATGTATTGTTTTTGAGATATTTCTTATGACTTGCATCCTTTTGGAAACAACATTTTAATTTATGCTCGATGCCAATGGACTAACCAATGATATCTTCATAGCTAGTTATTGGTTGAAATGTGAGGTGAATTCTTATTCATCCATTGTGAAGTCTTATTATAATTAAAAAAACATTGATAATGTTCATTTTTTTGTAGTAAATAATATGTTTGTGTACTGTTTAATAAAATGTTGACAGTCATAGAGTTGTCCTGGTAATTGAAAAACTTTCAATCTGACAATGATTCCTTTGTGATTAGAAGTAAAGCCAAGCAATTAAAGGAGTTTACAGTTTTCGAGGTTGAAAAGGATTGAATTATTGAATTATAAATAGGATTATTGATAAGAGAAGCTAGACATTAAACATAGTTTGAATTCTCAAATCCAACAAATGTTGGAGGTTGAAATTCTAGTAAAAAATGAAACATTTGTTGAGAATATACGAGTAGCGACAAAAGTCTTGTGTAGACATACCAAGAGAGCTGTTATAAGTTAGGCTTTGTAAGATATCTAGATGGCATATAACAGCCCAAGAAAATACCCTATAAAGGTAGGATCAACAAAGGACCAATAGGCTATGAAGGAGGCAAGCTAGGGTTAAGTAAGCAATAGTTTTAAATGGCTGAAAATGCGTACGACATCAATAAATACCAAGACGCCAGCCCTAAATCTAAGGTTAGAATATGCCATTAATGCTAGATTTTGCCTTATATTATTTATTAAATGCAATCCCTTCTAAGAGGGCAACAACATATGGAAATAAAATTGCTATAAAGTGCAAATTTTAAGCTAACCCTAACCTTAGTTACCATAAATTAAAGGAGAAAAAAAAATCAATTTGATTAACACCTACATGACTAGTGCCTTTACCTAATTGGGCAATGGAGTCATTTAAGGGAAGGTCAATGACAGAGGGCATTGGATGAAGTGGGTGGAGGAAATAATTTCTTCTCTTAGAAAGTCTAGTGACCTCTCTATGTGAGAGATTTTAAGGTCAAAGGATTCATGAGCCAAGTTGTTAATTTTAGGTATGTTCTATGCTTAGAGCAATTTATTTCAATTTTCACAATTAGCTCAATATCTTTTCCAGATTAGCAATCACATCAGCATTAAAGTAAATTGCAGATAGAACATAAACATAGATCGCAAAAGACAAGAGGACACAAAATGTGGCGCGAGCTAGGGACAAACCCCAATGTGGAGAAACCCTTGATCAATTCTTCTTATATGTTCTTCAATAGTTCAGCAGAGAGAGAGAGAGATGGTACATTTACAACAGAAGTCAACACTTTGACTTATCTAAATAAGAGCATAGATCATCTCTAAGAAGATGATACATGAGATGGCTGAACTCAGTTGAAGACATGCTGCTTCAACTGATTCTCCAAGGTGACTCCTTCACCTATCATTGTGCTGCATCTCGTCATCATGTTGCACCTCACCGTGCTGCACCATGCTGCACCCATCATCACTATGTTGGACCTCATGACCATGCTGCACACATCATACTGCTGCACCTTATGCTGCCACTGGTGTCCCATGTGCCATTGTTGCATCATGCTACCACAAATGTTCCAAGTGCCATTGCTAATGTCCCACTGTTTGTGACATTGCCATTCGGTGTTTGGCATACTGCTGTCCTATTTGCTATGCTCCAACAAACATCATAGCCTTGCTGTCCCATTAGCTTGCTGCACCAAGCACCATTGCCTAGCTGTCCCATTTACCATGTTGTACTAAGCACACTTTGGTAGCCGTCCTATTTGGCAAACTGTACTGTGCTGCTGTCCTAATGAGTTTGCAGCACCATGCTTGCTGCTATCCCATTGCATTGTGCCAGCATACTATTAGCACTGCTGTCCCATTTTTAGTGACATTGTTGCTCCTATGCGGCAGTATCCAACACCTAAGAAACCCCTCCACATTGCTGCTAACAGATTCTCCAAGTGTCTAATAAATCACTGTAGATGCTGCCACTGGTTAGGGCATCTAACCACCAAGTCTGCCCCTCCACTTTGGTTACTACAGGCTGCAAGCACATCCCATCCAAACTGATCCAAAATCATGGACCCAACACAAGTCATTAATGGAGAACATACATACCTCTGTACTGCTGTTCATGGACAGAGTTCAGTCACTGGTTAGGGCATCCTCCTGTAACCTACAACAACCCAACGATCATGCCATAACTCACCTTGAATTATGCGGCCTCCCTTTCTTTACAAGGTAAGTGACCTCGCTGTTTGAGGAGACACCTACAACTCCATGCATAGGGCTGTTTTGACCATCAAAACAATACTTACAAGCCTGCTGTTAATCATCCCTTCACACAGACCTTGCTGCCTCTTCAAACAGTCACAAGGGCGGCCTTAACGTCCCCTCTCCTTTGCTGAAGTAGACCTTGTATTGTAGCCTTCTAGCCCAGCTCCTCGGCCCTCCTAACAACAACTTGGTCCTCCAAAAGACCCATGACTTTGCTGCGGCTAGGATATATTTGGGCAACGTATATCCTTTTCTTGACTACGGCTAGGTTACCCTTAAGACAGCGTGGAGGATATGGCATCTCTCCATGACTGCGTCCTCTAGGGTAGGACAGCGTTAGGGCATCTTCCTTAGGACTGTGTAGATCATCTAGGACTGCGTCTAGGGCTTGTAGAGGGCAGCGTGTAGGCCTCCTTCCCTCCTGCGCCTTAGGGCTACTTCCTACTAGATTTCTCTCACACTAAAACCCAGAACAAGTGGAGAGAAATCAAGAGTGAAGTGTGTGTGAAATGACTCTTAAGTCATCTCCTTTTATACTAAAACGTTGAGCACATGTGGGGTTTATTTGGTTGCTGGCCGACTTTGACGAATTGTCTTATAACACAAATAAATTCATAACTCCATGAATACTTATCGGAATCGGATAATCTTTATATCAATCCTACACCTCTCGATGAGAGGGAGCCAAGAAAAATATCAGCTGCCATAAATAAGATGGCCCACATGGAGTTTGGCCCTAGTTGCCAATTTTAACACTCCCTCTCAACTAGGGAGAACTCCATCTGTTGACCCATTTGCTAGACTGTACTATCTCTGCCATCAGTGCCCTACATTGCTTTGCTCTGGTCTGCTGAGCCATGAAGAAGAAGAATTGATCGAGAATGTCTCATAACATTCTCTATTGACCCGAAGTCAGTTCCATATGAAGAGAGTGTGTCATACCACTCTTACTGATTCCAGATTAGTTCCAAGAGAGTGAGCCATATCACTCTCACTGACCTGAAGTCAGTTTCATTGATCCCAGATCAATATCACAAGAGAGTGTCTCAAACCACTCATACTAATCCCAGATCAATGGAGGTCATCCTAGCATAGGAAGTACGGTAGATACAACGATGCGTCCATCGATAGTACTACTATGGTCCCTAACCCCATTTCTCTACTTATTGGCCAGATGAGAGGTACTTCCCATGAGTCCCAGACTGCATGGGTAGGATGCCTTGACAGGAGAACCACTCATCCTGTCCCTAAGTCGCCACGGGGTATCACAGGGGAAGGCTAATCCATTCACCCTGTACACAACGCACCATTAGGGGAGGGTAAGTCGCCCTATGGTCGCTTGTTGCTCCAAGAAGTACCCTAAGCCTCCTGGAGCTCCCAGAGCTCAATGCATGCATCATGCAGGACCCTCATAAGAGGGTCTCTCAACGACTCCAAGTCGTTTGGGAAAGTCACAAATTTGACCTTTCCCCGGGGCTTCAACAGAATGTCTGTGACCTGTACATCAGTCTTAATGCGATGGAGCCTCCTCGCTCATCGATGTACCATATCCTAGATAAGGTAGTATCTGATGTTTATATGCTGGAGCAATCATAGAGTATGGGATTCCTCAACCATCAAGTCACCCCTTGGTTGACACAGAGGATCACGGTGGTATCCATCATGTGTGCAAACAACTTACTGAAAAGCTTCCACAACTAGGCAGCATCACACGAGATCATACTCGTAGCTATGTATTCAGTCTCAGCAGTGCTTATAGCAATCGTCTTCTGCTTTCTGCTCATCCAGGATATCGAGCAGAACCCAAAGAGAACCATCACCTAGAAGTGCTCTTGCGATCCTCCACACTGCCTGCCCAGTCAGCATTCGAATAGTCATGCAGCTTCACATTTCCGACAGTGTATCTCAATCCATGAGAGATTGTGCCTTGAAGATATCTCGGAAGGTTCTTGGCACCAATCTAGTGAATCTCAACCATATATGAGCTCATCATGCTATCTGCAAAACATATATTCGGACGAAAGTTCACCAAGAACATCAATGCGAATGAGTTTATGGAACTCAGAGGCATTTCCCAAATCTGGTCCGGCATTACTACCACACAACTTTTGAAAGTTAAGCTTCATCGAGGTAGTCACAGGCTTGCAGTTCACTATTCCAAATCCTGAATCTAACTCCCTCTTACTTTTGCAAATGAGAGGGTCTGCACCTGGCAGAAAGAGGTCGTCCTTACAAGGTGTCAGTATGAGAAGTCTATCATCCACAACCTTCAAGCAATGGTTTGGATCGGCTTCACTCCTAGTGAATCTCAACTTCATCAAACATCTATCAATCCTCTCATACTACACCCGGGTGTTTTGCTTCAAGCCATAGAGGGCTTTCTTCTACCTGCATACATGAGATTCCCGATCATGAATCTCAAACCCCTCGGGTTGTTCCAAACCCGTGGACCTGCTACATGAGGGGAATGGTCCCCTTGTGAGATTATTTCAGACATGTACCTTCATGCTCTTCTTGAATTTAGGCATCCTTGTCACCATCTGACTCACATAGGGTAGGGCCCCATAATAAGTAGACCTCCGGTGCTATAGATGAGATGTGTCCACTGACATGGTCCCGAATGGACCATCCTGCAACTTGATACAAATTGCCAACCCTGAACTCAAAGCATCTTTGAAAATTCCATTTTCAAACACGTATCTTTCCATCGATGAATGTCACCCTGAAACCTTTGACTTCCATTGCCGAAATGGACACCAGGTTCTTCTTGCGATTAGGTACATAAAAGAGATTCTGTAAATGAATCGAGTTACCCTCATTCACTTGAGGGGTAACATTCCCTAAACCCTTTCTAGGATAGGTGGCATTGACTCCAAGTATAATCTCACGATTGTTTCCATCTCTACCGAGTTAGAGAGAGCACCCTTCTATTCGATGAAATGCCTTGAAGCACTACAATCAATAAGCTAGATTCCCAAAGAGTCTGAAGGAGAGGGCCAATACAAGATAACGCTTCTTTATCTTATTAGAAACAACATTTGATTCTTCATATATGGGGTTCCTTGCTTTCTTGAAGAGTCGGCTATTTCCTTGATGACCTGCATTACCTGTCATTCCTCTGAGCATTGAAGATGTCCCTAGAATGATTGTTATCATCATCAGGTGATGTGTCCCTACCTCGGACACTCCTTCGCATAATGGCCGAATTTATGACACCCAAGGCATCTGCCTTTCCTTCCACCCAAGGCCATCAAAAGCTTTCGTTGCGCCATTCTGATAATATTCTCTGCTTCGATTTCACCCTTAGTGAATTTGAAGAGGGATGAGGAATCCATTGTTCCTTTTGTCCTTTCCGAACTATCTTCGGTGATTGCTCTTTCACTTTTGCTTGGGCTTTGTCTTCACCTCACCTCTAATACCATGTTAATTTTAGGTATGTTCTATGCTTAGAGCAATTTGTTTCAATTTTCACAATTAGCTCAATATCTTTTCCAGATTAGCAATCACGTCAGCATTAAAGTAAATTGTAGATAGAACATAAACAGAGATCGCAAAAGACAAGCCAAGACAAGAGGACATAAGATGTGGCGCGAGCCAGGGACAAACCCCCAATGTGGGGAAACCCTTGACCAATTCTTCTTATATGCTCTTCAATAGTTCAACAGAGAGAGAGAGATAGTACATTTACAACAGAAGTCAACACTTTGACTTATCTAAATAAGAGCATAGATCATCTCTAAGAAGATGATACATGAGATGGCTGAACTCGGTTGAAGACATGCTGCTTCAACTGATTCTCCAAGGTAACTCCTTCACCTATCATTGCGCTGCATCTCGTCATCATGCTGCACCCATCATCACTATGCTGGACTTCATGACCATGCTGCACACATCATACTGTTGCACCTTATGCTGCCACTGCTGCCCCATGTGCCATTGTTGCACCATGCTACCAAAACCGTTCCATGTGCCATTGCTCTTGTCCTACTATTAATGACATTGCCATTCCATGTTTGGCATACTGTTGTCCTATTTGCTATGCTCCAACAAACATCATAGCCTTGCTATCCCATTAGCTTGCTTCACCAAGCACCATTGCCTAGCTGTCCCATTTACCATGTTGTACTAAGCACACTTGCCTAGTTGTCCTATTTGGCATGCTGTACCTTGCTGCTGTCCTAATGAGTTTGCAGCACCATGCTTGCTGCTATCCCATTGCATCATGCCATCATACTATTAGCATTGCTGTCCCATTGTTAGTGACATTGCTGCTCCTATGCGGCAGTATTCAACACCTAAGAAACCCCTCCGCATGGCTGCTAACAGATTCTCCAAGTGTCTAATAAATCACTGTAGATGCTGCCACTGGTTAGGGCATCTAACCACCAAGTTTGCCCCTCCACTTTGGTTACTACAGGCTGCCTCACATCCCATCCAAACTGATCCAAATTCATGGACCCAAAACAAGTCATTAATGGAGAACATACATACCTCTGTACTGCTGTTCATGGGCATAGTTCGGTCACTGGTTAGGGCATCCTCCTGTAACCTACAACAACACAACGATCATGCCATAACTCACCTTGAATAATGCGACCTCCCTCTCTTTACAAGGTAAGTGACCTCGTTGTTTGAGGAGACACCTACAGCTCCATGTATAGGGCTGTTTTGACCATCAAAACAATACTTATAGGCTTGTGGTTTAATCATCCCTTCACACAGACCTTGCTGCCTCTTCAAACAGTTACAAGGATGACCTTAATGTCCCCTCTCCTTTGCTAAAGTAGACCTTGTATTGCGGCCTTCTAGCTCAGCTCCTCGACCCTCCTAACAACAACACGGTCCTCCAAAAGACCCATGACTTTGCTGTGGCTAGGATCTATTTGGGCAACGTGTATCCTTTTCTTGACTGCAGCTAGGTTACCCTTGAGACAACGTGGAGGATAGGGCATCTCTTCATGGCTGTGTCCTCTAGGTTAGGACAACGTTAGGGCATCCTCCTTAGGACTGTGTAGATCATCTAGGACTGCATCTAGGGCTTGTAGAGGGCAGTGTGTAGGCCTCCTTCCCTCCCGCGTCTTAGGGCTACTTCCTCCTAGTTTCTCTCACACTAAAACCCAGAACAAGTGGAGAGAAATCAAGAGTGAAGTGTGTGTGAAATGACTCTCAAGTCATCTCCTTTTATACTAAAACGTTGAGCACATGTGGGGTTTATTGGGTTGCTGGCCGACCTTGACGAATTTTCTTATAACACAAATAAATTCATAACTCCATGAATACTTATTGGAATCTGATGACCTTTAGATCAATCCTACACCTCTCGATGAGAGGGATCCATGAAAAATATCATCTGCTATAAATAAGATCGCCCACATGGAGTTTGGCCCTAGTTGCCAACTTTAGCACAAGTTCCTTTGATGCATTCTTGCAAGACAAATTTTACATACCATAAAGAATCAAGATTTCAAGGGAAGATATTGCACTTTTTTAATATGGACACATAGAAACCCTAATCTCAGAAATATAACATGCAACATGGAAGAAAATGACACTAAAATTACACAATTCCAACAAGAATCGCTTCAATCAATCCCAAAAAGTCTCTCCATGCAAAAATCTCCTTCCCAAGGCAATTCACTGCACAAAAGATGACATTGCGTCCAAGAACAAAGATAAGAACTAGTGCACTCTTCTTGGAGAAGAGTGTGATGAATGATGATGATGGTGATTAATGGAAAGCGACTCCTCTCTTTTTATATGAAGGTAACGAAGTAACTTCTCCATAATTTTACAAGAAAAGCCCTAAAAAGTCTTCTTGAAGCTTTCAACTAGGTCAAAGGTCACAAGTTGACCTTGAGATAGCACAAAAACATAGTGAAAGTCACAAAACAGCCCACATGTGTCGGAAAAAAGACTTTCCAACATGACGCCAACTTCCAGAAATGACCAATCTTCATCAAACGAGTGATGAAATGGTCCATGAGTGCTCCTCACTCCAAGAAATCATCAAAGTGCATGGGTACATCTCCTTTCTTCAACCTGCATACATGTGTCTTACGATCTTGAACTTCGAACCCCTCGAGTTGTTCTACATAGATTTCCTCCTTAAGCGAGCGATGCAAGAAAGCAATTTTGACATCCTTTTGGTGTAGGCTCCATCCTTGAGAGGCAGTAAGGGCTATGATCGAGCGGATAGTGGTATATCGAGCAACCAATGCATATATCTCATCATAGTCCACTCCTTCCTTTTGAGAGAAGCCTCGAGCAACGAACCTGGCCTTGAACTTTTCAACACTCCCATCAGCTCCATGTTTGACTTTGTAAAGCCATTTTGAAGTGACCACTGAATTGTCCTTGGGTCTAGGAACCACATCCCATACATCATTCTTCATGATCGATTCATATTCCTCGTTCATCGCATCCTTCCAAACTTGGTGCTTCACGGCTTCTTCAAATGTACATGGCCAGTTTGTACTGTGGTACTCATGGCAGCTAAGTACCCTTGGTACTTGTTCGACTTCTTGCTTTCACAAAATTTCCTCCTTGGTGCAACATGTCGCTCGGCATCTTCACGAGTATCTTTGAGCCACAAAGGTCATTTCCTTGAATTAGAGGGCTCCCTAGGAGGTCGATCAATGGGATCCTTCGGACCTTCAACATTGGGCATTGGATCATCTGTCAAAGATTCATCCTGCTTTCTTGCATTATCATCATTGTCCTTCCTAGGGATAGGAAGTGTTAGTGTCGGTCTTGAAAGCCCTCCATCAGTGATCAAAAAGCTCTTTGCATTTGCATTAGTAGGTGTCTCATCAGTGTCAAATTTTGCATCCCGTTAGGCATGCCATAAACCTGATGGAGGAGCTGGTTTTTATGCCCCTCTTGGCTTTGTTGGATCAGGTCATATCAGTTATTACAATTTTTCAAGCTTGTCTTGATGTGTCTTATTGTCAAATTCCTAGGTCTAGGGTTTTGGTCATTTGTCTCTGCAAGGTCATGTCTGTGAAAATCCATGAGTACTCAGCAAGCCAGAGGGAGGTTAGTTAACATGTTTCTTCGATATTTTTATCTTGTACAGACAATCTTTACCTTGGATTTAAAAACTCTGTTTTTAAAGCCCAAGGTCATTTTCTCAGTTTTGTAAATAAATGATGAAATTTCTAAGTTTTCAAAAAGACAAACTGCAACCCTGGTCCCCTTGCCAAGGTCCTTCAGATGATCTACCTGCAAAAGGAATCAAGTCAGAGCACTCAAAAAGTCAAATTCAGGATAAAGGAAATCAAAATCAGTATTTAAAAAAAAAAAATGTCAAAAAGAAACCTTATAAAGTGGGTTTATGGATGAAATTTTTTCAAATGAAGTTTATAAAAGAATATTTGCCCTCCTTTCACTCTCATTGTGCATTTGAAAGCTTGCAAGAGAGAGTTTGAGAGAGTGATAGGCGAAAGGAGCAGAATTGCAGCGATTTCAGGCAGCAGAGCAGTGCGAGACCTTTTGAGAGGCCTGCGAGACCCTCTAGGCGGTGCGAGACCTTTTGAGCGCCCCTCCACAGTGCAAAAATATAACTGGCGAGACCCTCTGGGCGGTGCGAGACCTTTTGAGCGGCCTGTGAGACCCGTTGAGCTGTCTTGCAGCAAACTTCAAAACAATTGCCCAATCTTGCTCCAAGTCATCGAATTTGTTCGAGGTAGGCTCTTTACACATCATTTTTGTGGTTGGTGATGGATGTAAGCTCTCATACTATGATTTTAACCTCAAATCTTGCAAATGAATAGATTTATATGGCTGCAATGTTAATGAGCAAACAGTGCTAGGGTTTATGGTGTTTCAAGCTGTTTTTTCCTTTAATTGGTTTCCTTCCCTTCCCTTTTACCTACACTCATATGTACATTTCTTTCCCCATTATCATTTTATAAATGAAATAAAAATCCCCTTCCCATCCCTAAAACACAAAAATGAAAACCCTAATTCCCCTCTACCATATGCATGTACAAAAATAACAAAAATTGTTGATTTAAAATGTCAGCAAGTTGGTGCATAAATTCCCTTTTTCCCTTGATTGAACATGTGTACATATACTCCATGTTTATTTCCATATATGTTTTCCCTATATACAAGGTGTCTTTGCAAGTGATTTCCTAAATTCCAATATGTGTTCCTATAAGCATGATCATTTGCTAAATCTCCCTTGAAATTCCCTGTTATTTTCATATTTTCCCATTCCTTATTAAGAAATTCCCTCCCCTAACATTCCCCTCATGTATTTCCCCTTGAAACAGCATAGAGTTCAGCATTTTTGCAGGCAGAGACAACAGTTCCATTTGTCTTTCAGTTTGTCCACTTTGCTCCAAAAACCATGTTAGAAGCCGAGACTTATGAGCAAAGTGATGACCATTCATCATCTACAGAGGTTGAGGTACAGAGGAGGTCACATAGAGGTGAAAAAGGTGGTCATCATAAGAGAGAGGAGCTCACCTCTTTGACCGATTTGTAGAGGTGGATTTTACAAGGCAAAAATGAAAGTGTTTCAAAGGCGGTTGACCGAGGCTCTTAGGCGGAAGAAAAGGACCAATCCACTCCGTATCTTGGCTGAGGCTTCACTCAAGGATCATGGCACCCACTAGCCTAGTCACAACACAAATCCCAAAAATTTCTGAGAATTTTGGGTAATTTTGGAATTTTTTGGAAATTTACAGGTTTTGGCTTCTCAAAGGGTCTTGCCCCCGGCAAGACCTTTTGTCATCGTAGCTTCGTTTGGCAAAAACTCAGCATTTTTGGATTTGGCATGAAAAGTTACACTTGCTCATCCATTAGTAAGAAATTTCATCGAGTT
>APFE030717845.1:0-58216 GCA_000404065.3 Pinus taeda
TTCTTATATTTTTAACTAAATTTTTCATTTTTTCACAATTATTTTTCATTTTTTTTTTACATTTTTAATTAATTTTCTGAAGTTATATTTTCTTTTATGGTTTGCATTTATGAATATTTTACTTTTTCTTCCATTTTAATTATTGTTTAAATATTTATGTTTGTATTTACTATATAAATATAATGTAACACCTTATCATTTTCACTTTAATATTATTTTAGTTTTTTTAGTTGGTTTTATTTACCTTTATAAATTTAAGTGTTTAATAACATTGTTTGAATGTTATTTCATTAGTATTATAGAACATAACTCTTACGAGTTTAATGTTATTTCCTGATATCCTAACCGTTGTTGTTTTTGGGTGTGCAGCGTAATTATATTCTTGGTTCAAAGTTCTCAACCGTGTAGTACCCAATTTCTTAAATAGGGCAGAAATACCACCCTTCTGATGGTCGTATGATTGTATGATAGTGATGGGACCCAACCCACTTGGCGTAGCTTTTGCACTTTATGTTATATTTGTTTTGTTGACGTGGCGGTTGATCTTCGTTTTCCCGCGGCTCTGTGGTTGTGGTAGCTGGGCATTGAATGCGATGGTAAATGTGGCAGTACCCTGCCTTGGTAAGCTATACAACCCTAATCTTCACGCGCCTTCTCGACTCCTCTCTGTTTATTGTTCTGTTGGCTCTGAGGGTTTGCGAGCTCTGAGTATGAAAAATGATGGGTGCGTTGTGATATGGTTCCTTCGGCTCTGGAATGCA
Organism: Pinus taeda; assembly: GCA_000404065.3. Classification (NCBI taxonomy): domain Eukaryota; kingdom Viridiplantae; phylum Streptophyta; class Pinopsida; order Pinales; family Pinaceae; genus Pinus; species Pinus taeda. The sequence goes on from APFE030717845.1 coordinate 762, forward strand.
ATTTTATGGCAATTTGTTGTATTTGGACTGGTTCTGGTTGTTGGTTGAGGCCTTCACTGCGCGTTTGGTTACTTATCTGCCTGTTTGTAACAATGCTGTTTGGCTATGGGATTTTTCTTACCTGGCTTTTGTGCTCACTCTTCGGTAAGTCGCCCTGTCACTCTGTTGGCTATGTCTTTGGTAAAATATCGATTATTTACTTGCTTGTAATTGTCACTGTGACTGTGGTTTGTCGTAAAACGACTGTGGTTCGAATTTAATCTTCTAGTTCTATCATGCAACTTTCATTATTCAGTTCCTCTGTGTGTTACTGGTTTTCTGGTCTATCACTCCAAGTTCGGCTGCTGGTAATGTTTCTGGGTTCATTTGCCTTTTTGTAACGCTGCCTTGTCTATGGCTGTAAGCACAGGATTATGCGGGAAGCGCCTTCAGTTTTTGACACAAGTAAAATGTTTCTCCATGTTTCAATTTTTATCTGCTTCTCATTTTGGGTCTAACCCGAAACTGCTCCTCCTCTCTTCATTTGCTAGGTGGCGTCCTCTGCTCCAAGTATGGCTGCTCCTCTCGGGTCCTCCAGGTAAGGGTTTTTGGTTATCAGTCTTTATGTTGATTTTAAGGGGTTTCGTCCCTCTGGACGTTTTATGTGGCTCGAACTCATTCACTCCTGGTTCTTGCAGGTCCTCTCAGGCGACCTGGACGGTGCATCTCCCTGTGTTCAATGACATTCGGTTGCATATATTTTGGTAGGCCTGCAACTTGTTCTGTTTTGTTGAATGTTGGTCATTGTTTTGAGGACGACTCGTCCACGAGTTTATTGTCCAGTCACTGTGTGGCCCTCTGTTTGCCGTAGTCGTTCTGGGTTGAATTTTGTGTAGAAATGTGGCTCCAACGTAACCCTGTTACCAATCTATTACAAACCCTAACCTAGGGTTTTGTGCTTGACTTGTGTGGTTGTAATTTTCGGTTGGCTATTCACTCGTTGTGACTATGTTGGTCTCTGTATATGTGAGGGAACTCGGCCCTATCGATTCTAGCTATGAATTGCTATTCTGGACAATGTAAATGAAATTCGTTTTTGATGAAAGAAAAATTATGGTAATTGATACCTATGATGTCTTCGCTTGTCTTTCGGTTACGTTGCTGGGCATTCGAACTTGTTTTCTTGTCTTTCGTTTAGTGGCTATGCGTTGAACGTATTCACTCATCCTTAATTATGTTGTTGTGCGCTTGTATGTAAGCGTGACTGCTTGTCTTGTGACCTGGAATTTAGTTAAGGTTCTCTCTGCTTGTCTAAAATGTAACTGTAACTCATGCTTGTACAATAGCCATGATAGTATGCTTAGTTTATAATAATACAACGGTCTGTTAAATAATGAAAAATATGAATGAGAGATCAACAAAATAATTTAGTAGGCAATTTCGATGGACAGTACTTCTGGTTTTGAATGCTTGACAATTTCTATTAGTAAATTTACTCAACTTATTCTCTTCTCAACTGAACCCTTTCCATTACATGTATTTTCGGCTTTATAGCCTTTGTCTTCAGTTAAGGCTTGCAGTTTGTATTTTTTTCTGTTACAAAGATAGTTACATAACTTCTGTTTCTATGTGTAACTATAATCATTTTGACATTACAAGACTTGTAGGACAGTTAAGGGTTATTTTTCCTAATTACATAAACTACCTTTTAATCAACAATGAAACTACAGTAATCCCAAACTGGAAAAGTAAAGACATCTAACTGTTGCTGACTTGCAAAATAAAGTAAAAGAAAAATTATTTCCAACAGAATTTAACAGTTCAGTTCCTCGCTTGTGAACCTGGTTGGAGTCCTTTCTGCCTCATCACTGTGAGCTGGATGCTCCTGCATCAGGCTCCTGGCGTGAGAAAAGATCATGACTCTGGTTCATGAGCTCCTCTAGCGATGTCCCTATTCGTTCAATCTTCCTGGCTTCAAGCCATGAGCTTTCCTCAATTGGACGGTTCTTCCACTTGACCAGGTACTGAAAATAATTTTTCCGCTGAGTACGCCTAACTACCTGAGTTTCGAGGATGCCTTCGATCTCAGGAGGTTGGACATAAGGCATTTGTTTCTTCCAACTTTCTCTGTCTTCCTGGGTGTTCCACGTGGATTGTCTGGGTTCATCCTTCCTTTCTTCCAATAGTTCGCCTGTATATGGAAACAAATCTGCCACATTGAAGATAGGTGATATGCCTACTCCAGGTGGTAGTTGTATTTCGTAGGCATTCGCTGAAAACTTCTGCAAGATCTTCCAAGGCCCTATCTTCTTGTATTTCAGTTTATTGTACGTACCTTTAGGGAATCACTCCTTACGTAAGTGTACCAGAACATCATCCCCTACCTCAAAATGAACTTCTCTTCTCCTCAAATCTGCATGTTCCTTATACTTCGAGCCGATGTCCTGTAATTTTGCCTTCACCTGTTCATGTAAATCCCTCATTGCATTTGCAAAATCTTCTCCATCCGCACTCTGTCGTTCCTGTAAACCAAGATCCCGAAGCTCATGTACTCCACGAGGGTGCATACCATAAAGAATCTGGAAGGGACTGAGACCCGTGCTACGATTCGGCAAATCGTTGTAAGCAAACTCTGCTTGCACTAGCACTCGGCCCCACATTCTAGAATTTTCTCTGACTAAGTTGTGTAACAGATTTCCTAGACTTCTGTTCACAACTTCTATTTGCCTGTCGGTTTGCGGGTGGTAAGCAGAACTGTAGCTTAATTGGGTGTTCATCTTTTCCACAAGGTACGCCAAAAATGTCCCGTGAACTTCACGTCTCTGTCTGATAGGATGGTTGTTGGTAACCTGTGTAATCTGACAATCTCATTAAAAAACAAGTGGGCCACGTAAGTTGCATCACTAGTTTTCCGACAAGGTACAAAATTTGCCATTTTCGAGAAACGATCTACCACTACTATTACCGAATCATATCCTTTCTGTGTTTTTGGCAGTCCCAACACAAAATCTAAACTCACTGAATCCCAAGGTCTGCCTGGAATAGCCAATGGCGTATATAATCCTGTGTTATGGCTATGTCCCTTTGCTAGTTGACACACCTTACACTTAGCCACAAAACGTTGTACGTCCCGTCGCATTCTTGACCAAAAATAAAAGTGACTAAGTTGCTCCAAAGTCTTGTCAATACCAAAGTGTCCAGCCAATCCCCCACTGTGTTTTTCACGAATCATGTTCTCCCTCATAGAAGAGTTGGGGACACACAGTTGTCCTCCCTTAAAAAGCAATTTCTCCTGTATGTTATAGTCCAACCAAGGACTATTTCCTCTTATCAAAGGGTTTTGGCACGCCTCATAGGCTTCTCTAAAATCTGTGTCTGTCTTATAAAGATCCCGTAAATGTTCAAAGCCCAAAACCTGCACAGTGCTTTCCTGCAATAGTAAAGCTTTTCTGCTCAATGCGTCGGCTACTTTATTTGCTTGCCTGCTGATATGTTTCAGCACAAAATTGAAACTCTGTAAGTACTCCACCCATTTGGCATGTTTATGATTAATTTTGTGTTGCTGCATTACATATTGTAATGCAGAATTATCTGAAAACAGCACGAACTCGTTCCCCAACAAATAATGCCTCCAGTGCCTTAGCGCCTGTACCACTGCGTAGAATTCCTTGTCATACGAGGAGTACTTCTGCCTACTCTCATTCAGTTTTTCACTGAAAAATGCCACTGGTCTATCCTCCTGACTGAGTACAGCCCCGATTGCTATTCCACTAGCATCACAACGTACCTGAAATAATTTTTGAAAATCTGGTAGCCTGAGAATTAGTCTTTCTGTTATTTTCTTTTTCAATAGCTGAAAGCTCTTTTCTGCTGCTTCTTTCCATCGAAAAGGTTTGCTGGCCTTTTTGATGGTCTCCAACATGGGAGCACAAATTCTGCTGAAATTTTTAATAAATTTCCTGTAAAAACTTGCTAATCCGTGGAAACTACGTACCTCAAACAAATTCTTCGGTGACGGCCAATTTATGATTGCTGTCACTTTCTCTGGATCCATCTTTAATTCGTTCTCTGCTATCACAAATCCCAGATAAATTAACTCTCTCTGCAGAAACATACATTTCTTCAGATTGATCAATAATTTGTTCTGCTGTAACTTCTCCAACACTTTACACACATGCTGGAAGTGTTCTTCTCATGTCTTACTAGAAATAAGTATGTCGTCCAAATAAACAATTACAAACTTCCCAATATATTCCTTTAGCATCTCATTCATGAGTCTCATGAAGGTGTTGGGCGCATTGCTCAACCCGAACGGCATGACCAGCCATTCATATAAGCCTTCATTGGTCTTAAAAGTTGTCTTCCACTCGTCTCCCTCACGTATTCGAATCTGGTGATATCCTCTTTTTAAATATATCTTAGAAAAGTAAGTTGCCCCACTCAGACAGTCCATCATATCATCCATACGTGGTAACAGAAATCTGTACCATATGGTGATTTTATTGATGGCCCTGGAATCAGTGCACATCCGCCATTCTCCTCCCTTTTTGGGGGCGAAAACTGTTGGTACAGCACATGGGCTCAAACTCTCCCTGATCAATCCTTTGTCCAATAGCTCTTGCACCTGTTTTCTGATTTCTTCATTATCCTTGGGGCTCATTCAATAAGCTGCCTTATTTGGTAAGCTGGCTCCTGGTATGAAATCAATATGGTGACTAATGCTCCGCTTGGGAGGTAACTTATCCGGAAAGTCGTCCACTACTATGTCCGTAAACTCTTCCAACATCTGTTGTATTTCTATAGGCAAATCTGTGATTTCTGTGTGCAACAAAACTGTCCTTGTCTTTCTGACTACAGCATAATTCATCTCGTTGTTTTCAACCTGCTTTAAAAATTGTTTTCCGCTCATAAGCAACGCCTTAGGTTCATTTACTTCAGCTGCCTCTTTCTCTTCTCTGATAGGCACAAGGGTATGCCTAACCCCATCTTTTTCGAACTTATAACAGTTCAATACCCCATCATGTGGCACTTTTCTGTCATATTGCCAAGGTCTACCCAACAAGATGTGGCATACGTCCATTGGCATAATGTCGCAAATGATCTTGTCCTTATAACGTCCTATCTGAAATTCAACTTCACTCTGCTCATCCACCAGCAACTGGTGTCCCTTCTGTAGCCATGAAACTCGATATGGATTGGGGTGTTTCAGACGCTTTAGTCCCAACTTCTCCACCATCTCGGTTGAAACCAAATTGTCAGTACTTTCGCTGTCAATTATCATTTTACAACACTTACCTTGCGATTTACAAACTTTCCTGAACAGAGCTTTCCGCTGCGTCTGCTCAATACTCTCATCAACTGGCTTCAACAACACCTTATGTAGCACTAAAGCTTCTCCTGTTTCTGGGGCGTTTTCTGCCTCTTGAGGAGGTGCTGCTGCTTCCTCTGGTTGCGCCACATATGCGCCTCGTTGTCCAGTTGAATCTGTTTCTGGGCACTCAAAAGAGCAGTGCCCCCACTTGTGGCATCTGTAGCACTGGTAACCAGTTCCCCTTCCACAGCCATTTCCTCTGCCGCGCTGAAACGATCTACCACCTCTCGTTCCATCTCCTTTTTTTGTTGTTCCCGAAGTCCTTGAACTGCTGGCTTCCTCACTGTTGCTGGCAGTTCGGCCCCTGCCATAGGACTGGCCTCTTCCTCTGTTAGACCCTCGTCCTCTCCGGGCATTCTGTCTTCGGTTAAGTTTTTCCTCTGCTTTGACTGCGCTCTGATATGCCTCCTCCGTATTGTTGGGAGACAAAATTCTTATTTCATCTAAAATCTCCATCCTCAGCCCATTTACATTATCTGGCTGTCCTTTTTGTTGTATCCTCTGTGTATCCTGCTCGCAAATTTACTCGATAAAATTCCTTTGTATACTCTTTCACCGTTAGACCCCTCTGTCTCAAATTCTGAACCTGCCTATGTAACGCGATTTGATAATCTCTTGGCAGAAATCTGCCCTTCAATTTAGCTACCATCCTCGTCCATGTTTTTATCGGAGGTTTGTTCAATCTCTTCCTCTCATTCTGGACACTGTCCCACCACAGGGTTGTGTGTCCTTTCAGCTTTGTTGCTGCAAACTTGACCCTACGGTCTTCACTAACTTCTTCGCATTCAAAGTACTTGTCCATCTCGCTAATCCAATCTAATACAACATCAATCGATAAACTGCCATCGTAGGTTGGTAATTCTAGCTTTGGTCTGCTATTTGACAATAATACAAACTTCAATAACTTCACTTCTGTTGAGTCACCTTCAAGCCCTTCTGCCGCTACTTCCACTTCTTCTTCACTCACATCACCTAACTCTGGATCTCTCCTCCTACATGCCTCTACTGCTTCTAATCGAGCAGTAAGAACTCTGAGTTCTTCTCTTAGTGCCTCATCTGCCATTCTACGGGCACCTCTGCCTTGTCCTCATCCACCTATATCCATTTCTCCCAAATCTCTTCAACTCAAACTGCTCTGATACCACTCTGATGGGACCTAGCCCACTTGGCGTAGCTTTTGCACTTTATGTTATATTTGTTTTGTTGACGTGGCGGTTGATCTTCGTTTTCCCGCGGCTCTATGGTTGTGGTAGCTGGGCATTGAATGCGATGGTAAATGTGGCAGTACCCTGCCTTGGTAAACTATACAACCCTAACCTTCACACGCCTTCTCGACTCTTCTCTGTTTATTGTTCTGTTGGCTCTGAGGGTTTGTGAGCTATGAGTATGAAAAATGATGGGTGCACTGTGCTATGGTTCCTTCGGCTCTGGAATGCAATTTTATGGAAATTTTCTATATTTGGACTGGTTCTGGTTGTTGGTTGAGGCCTTCACTGCGCGTTTAGTTACTTATCTGCTTGCTTGTAACAATGCTGTTTGGGTATGGGATTTTTCTTACCTGGCTTTTGTGCTCGCTCTTCGATAAGTCACCCTGTCACTCTGTTGGCTATGTCTTCGGTAAAATATTGATTATTTACTTGCTTGTAATTGTCACTCTGACTTTGGTTGGTCGTAAAACAACTGTGGTTCGAATTTAATCTTCCAATTCTATCATGCAACTTTCATTATTCAGTTCCTGTGTGTGTTACTGGTTTTCTGGTCTATCACTCCAAGTTTGACTGCTTGTAATGTTTCTGGGTTCATTCGCCTTTTTGTAGCGCTGCCTTGACTGTGGCTGCAAGCACAGGATTATGCGGGAAGCGCCTTCAGTTTTTGACACAGGTAAAATGTTTCTCCATGCTTCAATTTTTATCTGCTTCTCGTTCTGGGTCTAACCCCAAACTGCTCCTCCGCTCTTTAGTTTCTCGGTGGCATCCTCTGCCCCAAATATGGCTGCTCCTCTCGCATCCTCCAGGTAAGGGTTTTTGGTTATCAATCTTTATGTTGATTTTAAGCGGTTTCGTCCCTCTGGACTTTTTCTGTGGCTCGAACTCATTCACTCCTGGTTCTTGCAGGTCCTCTCAGGCGACCTGGACAACGCATCTCCCTGTGTTCAATGACATTCGGTTGCGTATATTTTGGTAGGCCTGCAACTTGTTCTGTTTTGTTGAATGCTGGTCACTGTTTGGAGGATGGCCCGTCCACGAGTTTATTGTCTGGTCACTGTGTGGCCCTCTGTTTGCCGTAGTCGTTCTAGGTTGAATTTAATGTGTATAAATGTGGCTCCAACGTAACCCTGTTACCAATCTATTACAAACCCTAACCTAGGGTTTTGTGCTTGACTTGTATGGTTGTAATTTTTGGTTGGCTATTCACTCGTTGTGACTATGTTGGTCTCTGTATATGTGACGGAACTAGGCCCTATCAATTCTAGCTATGAATTTCTATTCTGGACAATGTAAATGAAATTCGTTTTTGATGAAAGAAAAATTATGGTAATTGATACATGTGATGTCTTCGCTTGTCTTTCGGTTACGTTGTTGGGCATTCGAACTTGTTTGCTTGTCTTTCGTTTAGTGGTTGTGCGTTGAATGTATTCGCTCGTCCTTAATTATGTTGTTGTGCGCTTGTATGTAAGCGTGACTTCTTGTCTTGTGACCTGGAATTTATTTAAGGTTCTCTCTGCTTGTCTAAAATGTAACTGTAACTCATGCTTGTATAGTAGCCATGACAGTATGCTCAGTTTATAATAATACAACGGTCTATTAAATAATGAAAAGTATGAATGAGAGATCAACAAAATAATTTAGTAGGCAATTTCGATGGACAGTACTTCTGGTTTTGAATGCTTGACAATTTCTATTAGTAAATTTACTCAACTTATTCTCTTCTCAACTGAACCCTTTCCATTACATGTATTTTCGGCTTTATAGCCTCTGTCTTCAGTTAAGGCTTGCAGTTTGTTTTTGTTTCTATTACAAAGACAGTTACATAACTTCTGTTTCTATCCGTAACTATAATCATTTTGACATCACAAGACTTGTAGGACAGTTAAGGGTTATTTTTTCTAATTACATAAACTACCTTTTAATGAACAATGAAACTATAGTAATCCCAAACTGGAAAAGTAAAGACATCTAACTATTGTTGACTTGTAAAATAAAGTAAAAGAAAAATTATTTCCAACAGAATTTAACAGTTCAGTTCCTCGCTTATGACCCTGGTTGGAGTCCTTTCTACCTCGTCACTGTGAGCTGGATGCTCCTGCATCAGATAGTCGTCAGCCGCATCTAGGTGGGGCGATGATTACTTTTAATGAGCCTTTAGTAAAGGTTCAGGTGTTTATAAGTTAAAAATAGATAAAAATTTGTTAGAAAAGTATTGTAATTTTGTAGTTAATATGGGTTGTTCATTAGGCAGATGATCTCACAGTGGAAGTTATATTAATTTAAGAGTTTTTCCCTAGAAGACAACCCTTGGTTTATATGAGGGAATCGTGTTGCAATTGTGGATTATTATTGTGAACAAGAAAGAAAAGAATCTATGTGAGAGTGAAGAATAAATTTCTTCGGATTTAAAAACTAATTATTTCTCCCTAAAATGTAGTTCAAATTCAAATTGGTAAACTATTTATATTTATATCTATTTTATTTTATACATTTCTATTTTTATATTTCCGCAATATTTTATATAATAAAAACTTCACAGGTACCTTTCCAACTTTTGTTTTAAGATTTCTGTTCAATTTTTCCCACTCATGGATTATATTTTTAATTTCAGTCTCTTACTTTGTTTTACCAAGTTTCTTTGCCAACGATGGCCTCGACATCACTTATGCATGCATTGACTGCAAATATCATCTTCTCACCAAAACATTTGAGAATATGTAGAGAAATGCATGTGTAACGACCTTCCTAAGATATTGCTTTCCCTGTTATGTTTTTTTTCTATTGTATGGCCTCTGCGGTTCATAACCCTATAGCAAAATTAGAACTTACGGCTTCGCAGAGACGAATGTGAATTTTCCTATTGATTTTAACATTGTTATGACCAATTATTGATTTAAATATTGATTTTAATGTCAAAGTGTTTTTTATAATTATCAATATGTTACTGGTTCATTTTAATATTCATTTTAATGTCACAATGTTTTTTAAAAAATTATAGAAATATTATCTTATTCTTATATTTTATTAAATAATATTATTTCAATGTTAAATAATATTGACATTTTATTTTTATTTTTTTCATTACTTTTTGGTTATTTACATTCCTAAAATTTATTTATATTGGTTATTTCAATTGTCAACCATCATTTACATTGCTTATTTACATTGATAACCTTTATTTTTATTTTTTTGTAAGCTAAGACGATACTCTACTTTCCATTACTGAAATCAGAAAATATTACAAAATGGGACAGGTCTCCACCCGCCCTTAAGGGAGACCGGGCTTCGTTACCATCTAAAGTTTTTCAAAGCAATCCAAAAAAAGTATATCGCCAACCTATCTATCCACGCTAAATATGCATCTATCCTTACTAAAGGTAAATTGTTTTCCTTCTAATACAGTAACATCTATATGTCCAAAACAACAAAACAACAGTATATATAAAAGCCTCCAAGCAGCAGCTGCATCTTCTACTAATTCGGTGCATCTGTCTTTGGTTCTTTCTCTATCTTGACGCCCAATCCCCCCGCTTGAAGCATCTGCATGATATCATCCATATTTCTATCTTGCACCAATAGAGTCACTTGAATATTTTTCAATTCCTTTTTCATGGTTGGAATGCCTTGAATCAGTTCAGTCATTTCTAGAGCCACATGTTCCATAGATTTACCTAATAAACGCTTCATGCCCCAATAAACATGTAAAGATTGTTTATATAAGGACATTCGTCCTCTCGTATGTCAGGGATCAGGGAGAAATTGCTCCCAATCCTCCATCTCAGGATCTGAGTTCTCCTGCATAGCTTCTTCCTCCAACTGCTCTATCATCCTTCTGATATTGGGATTTGTATCAAGAACATATGCTGCTTCTGCTTCCTGTAATCGCCTCCTCATGTCTTTCTTACCTCTCTTTCTTCCTCTTGCCTCACTAGCTACTCCCTCCTCCACTTCCAAACGCACATTCCTATTCCCATGGTTGCCTCTCCCTATAGGCCTCCCTCTCCCTCTTTGATTCACTCTTCCCCGCGCTCCCCTACCCCGGCCGCGTCTCTCCACCTCCTCTTCCTCATCTTTTACCGGATCCTCACTCTCCTCCTCGCTGTCCCCCGATTTCCTCTCTTGGGCCTTCCCCATACCCGCTTTTCCTTTCACACCTCGTTCAAGCTCCTCGTTTGCAAAGAAATTACGAATGTCGAACTCTTCGTCCGAGTCATCCTGTATAGTAAAATAAACCCTCTGCATAGCGTCTTCAACCATGCTCTTGCCTTTTTCCACTGGAGTTGTTGTTTTACTCCTCGTCCACCTTCCTGCTCCCCTGTCATGGTGCTCCGCCATCTTACGGTCCTTCTGCTGCTGCAATTCCTCTCTACACTTCCTCGCTCTGCGTTGCTGCATTTGTAGATTCGCCTTTGGCTTTGGTCGATTACATGCAATCCTTAACTTATCGTGATGCTGCCACCTTGCCATCTTGAACCTTTGCTGCAGCCTATCTTTATCATTAATGTCCATTCCATATACGCTTCCATGATGGGAAACTAGTACTGACTCGCCGACGTAACCATTGCTTCTCCTCGGTACCTTGCCCGATTTCCGTCTTGGGATGCTGAACCTTCCCGTGGGTTGATTGCTGCAAACCTTCATGACTTTAATCCCATAATCTTGAACCTGCAAATGCTTTGATCGCGCATTAAATACTCTGTCCTTCCCCCTCCTTGCTATAATCCAGAGTCTTTTAATTATTCCTTTGTTGTGGGGTCACATCATCATAATCCTGATTTAATATAGTTTTTAACTCATTCCACCTTGGTTCGTCTTGTAATGAAATCCGACTACAATCTACGCTTCTGTTCGGCCCTCCACTACCCCAATTAGCCAATAGATCGGCGGCATAGTTACCATGAAGGAAACTCAGCAAGATTTTGGGAGGAAAGTTGGCAACAACGGGGTATCTTGGATAGGATACAAACTCTTCAAGAAGTTAAAGAAACATTGATAACCTTTATTATTTATATGGTTATTTACATTATGTTTACAATTTCTGTTTTTTCTTTCCGTCAATAACGTTAATGAATCTCATCTATTTATTAATATTAAAAAATAAAAATCAACCTACCTCCGTCCTCCTGAAGTCGAAAATGTATATACATATCGACCAAAAATAAAACAATCTCTTTCTATATCCTCCACAACCATGCCCTTAGTTTTTGTATTGACCGTGATAACTTCATTGATATCCACCTTGGCCCAACCTCAATCACCTCTTCTATTTAGTTGACCTTGGTTCAATTTTATCACATAGGTATTATCAAACTTTTGGTGTTATCAAGTGTTTTTAGACCATTATGTTGGCACTCCACTATGTTTCTTTTTGTCAATTATTTGCATATGGTGCATCATTTGGGTTGGGAATTTTCTAGATTACAAGAGCAATATTTTCTGATGTGGTTGGTTGTAATTTTGTAGATTTTTTGTAGATTTAAGAATAATATTCAATATGGAGTGACATGACATCTCTTTTTTTATTCTATTTTTAATTTCCTAGCCTTTTTATAGTATTTTGTGTGACTTTCACTCATATGAAAAGTTCAACACAATTCACCTTTCCTTATGGAAATGTATCACGATGAATTTTTCATCCAGTCCAATATGTTTTCAATTTTCTTGTGCAATGTAGTATAGTATTTTCAAATCTGATGTATTGTTTTTTTTAACATTATCTCCATAATATTGTATCCTACATATTATTAGTGGTTTCATAATTGATTGAATTGGATTTTTCATACTTATATTAGGTACTTTTTGTCAATGGCTTATGGGATGTGGATAAATATATAGTTAAACTATTTTTCATAATCTTATATAAGCTTTCGTAAATTTCATTTTTTTGTTTCTGTGTTACAAAGTGCTTACTATTTTGAATAATGGAATAAAAATTACTTCCTCTCTAGTTTGTCTCTTATTTGATTGCTAGTGAAATTTATTAGTTAAGTTAATCTTTTTTACTAAGCTTCATTAAAAATTGAGCCATATATTTTGTTAAATTAGTTACATCTAGAGCATCTTATAATTTTCAAGGATAAAATAATTCCTTTTTAGATATCGATCTCCTTAATAAAGAGAAGGTGAAGGTGTGTCATTTCGTTGGTTTCTAATGACTTTATTAACAATGTTAGAAGCGTTGATGATCTAAACTACTTCATTTTTTCAACTAGATTTATAGATTGATTACTTCTATTTCATTACATTAGTGTATCTTCAACTTCTTGTTTAGTTCCCCATGTCTTAAAAGCTTGGTCTTTATACTCTAACATAATAACTCTTAAGTCACATCCTTTCAACCATTATTTAATATTATTAATCTTCCTCAATGACTTAATTCAATAAGGGGGTACTCTCATGAAATACTCAATTCAAATAAGTATATTGTCACCTATGTAGTTATGACATTCACCCAATTTCTTTCTCTCTAAAACATGTAGATCCATATTCTCTCAATCACACTCCCTTTTTCATGCAGGAAAATTTCTAAGCTAAAGTCCAAGTTCTACATGTTAATAATGTTGGAGGATTATTCTAATAACAATGACTTGAATAGTCTAGATTTGGTATTCTCAGTATCACTGGATCCAACTCATCAATTTCCATACCTCCAATGCTCTTTGAAACTTACAATGAGATCCTTATATATCTCATTAATGTGAATAATTTTGAGATGTATCTATTATACATATTTCTTTATAGTTGATTTTTTTATCATTCTATTTATAAGCAATTTTCTTAAGGAAGGTCCCTCATTTTGTGGAATTTTGGAACCTTTTATAACTCCTTGTTTCCTAAAATTTGATCCACCTTTATTTTATCTAATTAGATTTTAATTTCATCAATCTCCCATATTTAAGATCTATCTCCCAAATTTCCATTTATATTTTTAGTGTCTCTCAATTATGGAATATATCAAGAATATTTTGAGTAGTTACATAAGAATATGTTTTGATAGAGATACAACATATTATTATGATATGATCTACTCTTGTTGATATTGGCTACAGTATTTTAGACAAAAATATTCTTAAAATGAAAAAATTTACATAAGCTTAGGTCTTTGGTTATGCAAATATAGCATACTAGTTGAATAGTTTTCATACTCTAGGTCATTTATAGGATTATTCTCCTTGTGCATTTATGAGCTCATCCTTAATGGAATAGATAGACTAAATATAGATAAAAAGTTGTATTTTTTGTTAGAGGAAGATGAGGAAAATAATGGTAAAAATTAGTGAACAAATTCAAAGAATGTTAATGATTCTTATCTAAAGTGAAAAATGGGGAACTCTTTCCCATCTTATATGATGAATCAAAAGGCATGGATAATGGGATTTTCTCCTCAAATATTGTTGTAACTATCATCCCTATTGAGGTAAATGATGTGATCTCATGAAATTAACACTAATGATTCAGATAAGGAATTGATATTTTCTTCTGAATTCTTCACATCCTACCTTGTGAGCTCTATGTAGCCAGTGTGGATCCTTCTTCATATAGGTAGATAATTATTTTTAAAAAGTTTACATTACTTATATAACTTCATCTCATTAGTGCAATCTTCCATTGCATTAGCATTATATTTATAATCTACTTAAATCATCTAGGGGTTTTCATTATAAACTAGAATAGAAAATTTTAATTTTCTCTTAACAAAAATTTAATGATTTCAAATAAAAACATTTTTTAAAATATTAAAGAGAAATCACATGAAAATTATAAACTAATATAGAATCATTTGAACTTCAAATATTTTAAACATTAATAAATTTGTATTTATATATTTCCATGTTTCTGAATAATTAACATATTTGCAATTAAAATATATCTACACTATTTTATTAGAATTATTAATACTTACCAATAATTTATTTTCTATTTGTTTGAATTATAAAATAGATGTGATAAATCTTAATTCCATTTCATTATTCAACTACATTTATCATATTTATATAATAAAAGATCATGTCATTGGAAAAAAGTTGATATATTTTTGTTATTAATTTTATATAGATAATTTCTATTAATCATATTAATAATACATGTAATCTAAGGAAGATATGATTAATAATATATGTAATTTAAAGAAGACCGATGAAATGTTGTTGCAATAATAATCAATATATATTCTTGTAATACACTACCATGTCTTGTCTCGTTGGAGAGACAACTTTATAAAACAAGGTAGCATAGCTAGTGTTCCCTACTTAATTTAATAAAATATTTTAATGTCATTATGTGTTGTGCATACTCAAAACAATATAAAATTGTAAAATGAATTATATGAATATTTGTTTAATTTTTTTAATATAATTAAACATTTTCTAATAATTAAACATTGAGGAGAATAATAACAAGTTAATAATTATTTTATTTATATTGAATGATAACAATTTTTATTATATAATGGTCATATTATAGTACACATGTCATGTCATTAGAGTATAGATTGATATCATGAGAGTTATACAAATTGAAAACATGTTATTTATCTTTTTTTTTCCAAATTTTTATTTTTTATTTTTGCTTTTGTAAATTAAAAATTAAAACCCATAAAAATTGTCTATTCACTATTTTAGACCAATGAGATAATTAAATTTTTGAATTTAATTACAAATCATTTGTGTTTATTATTTTTCAAATTATTTATATTTATTGTACATAGTAATTAGTGATATTGTACATAGTAATTATTAATAAAGTGCACAAAAGTCAATTCTTGCCCTCATTACACAATAAGAGAGAGACATTTTAACCAATCATATTTAAGATAAATAGAAATAAATTTTATTTAAAAATAATAAATTTAATTTCATAATGTTAAACTTTGTATAGATTTTAAATTTTTTTATTCAAAGAAAAACTAATAACAAGTCAACGAAAATTGAATACATCCTGCCATAAATATAATAAAATCTTATGTCAAATATTCCATATTTCTATACAAAGATGGACCTATACTATAAAATAAAATTATTTTTTCAACATTAGCATATGTTTATATATATACAAAATTAAGTTTGACTTCAAATAAAATTTATATCTTGAAGTCAGGATAACACATATACATGTAAATCTAACCTAATTTCTAAGAGTCTCCAAAAGCTTTATAACTGCAAGATATCATCCATGTGGAGATTGAAACGATATATATATTCCAAGATACCATCCTAAGTATTTATCGATATGGAGATTGAAACGACATATATATCCAAAGAAGAAAGAAACACATCCTCCTTATAGCAATAATAATGCACCACTCCCAACTCCCGCAAATCTTCAATTGATGGTGAACTAAAATGACATTTTTGGACGTGCTTCTTCCCTGGTCAAACCCTCGTAATTGCACCTGTCACAATCCAGATAATAATTTCTTTAAAGTTCATAGCCAACACATAATTTAAATTTACCCATTAGACTTACACTAGCATGGTTGTAAATAAAGAGTAAATGTGTTGGATCAAATATAATTAAAATAATTTGTCTGGGCCAGTGAGGAGATAGAAATTAACTATTTGAATTCATCGCATTGTATACAAAATGAATATTAGGTACAATTTATATCTGTCATTCAATTTCCACTTTATTTCAATGTGTTTTACTTTTTTATTTTAAATTCAATATATTTTTCATTCACAGTTTAGAAAATTTTATGAACATACACATTAATAATGCATCAAATAATATTTGTTCAGTAATTTTTAACATGAATTGTGTATCTCATTTAACTTTATATCTTTAGGCATTTTTTTTGGTTATTTATCCAAAGCTACAAATGGAGATGGTATGAGGAAAATTTCGCGGATATGGATTGGAGTTCCAATTTACCTTAGTCATCACTATTAAATAATTATTTTGAAATGCTTCTTTAAAATAATTAGATTTAGTAAAAAAGAAAATATGTAAAATGGAAATTTTGAAATGCTTCTTTAAAATAATTAGAATTAGTAAAAAAAGAAATATGTAAAATGAAAATATTGCATCTTGAATGGTAAGAACGAGGAAAATACTAAAAACACAAAAAGAGAATTAAAATATTAACAAAATTAATATAAAAAAAAATGTAAAATGGAAAGAATACAATCAAACAGAAAAAGTGGATATGAGAGAAAGAGGAGGGCATCGGCTAAGTAAATATACCAAGAGATCCACTTACTTATTTACCTATGAACCTTCGACAACTAAAAGAACATGTGAAATCTATAAACACGCTTATTTCGTAGTGGGAATAATTAGGCATCTTCTTTCCCTTCATTTCCTCTCAATATAGAATTGCTATCTACTTCAAGTAGAGTGCAAGTGGGAATACTACTAGGAAGCACAACCTCTCCATTTGGTCTTCTCAAAAAAGAAAGGATGTTAATGGGCCCAGTGCTATCTACACATAACATGATTATATGAACATATGAACTTCTCTGAAAACAGGTTTGCAAAGTAAATTTTTGTTCATATAATTTTGTTTAATTTATTGAATTTCATCATACACATATATTTAATAATGCTTTGACTTTATATATATAAATATAATAATACCCTAGCCGAAGAATTTCTATGTATACCTTAGTTCTATCCCTCTGTACAATTATAATATCCCTCCGTACATTTCATATACTCGAATAAGTTAACACCCAAATCTTTCATATGAATCAAATACAGTTATAAGGTATCCAAACAAGTTTTAGATTTATTGCGGAGGTTTGTGGAATATTGTTTAATTTATTCTATTGCAAACACAATAAAACTTTTGATAACATTGAGCCCTTCACTTCCATATGGTGAGAAAGTAGATTCGCAATTTTTTTCACAAATATCAGACCAATTAAACGATTAGTATTCAAAGGTTTAGACAGCTACCAGATTATATCACTAACTTAATATTCAGAGGTTTAGACAGCTTCCAGATTATATCGCTAACACCATTTCTCCATGAGAACATTCAACCTTAATGCTTATAAAATTTCAGCTAATTTCAGAATTAAAGAAGCTTTGCCTATTATTGTTAACATTCTGATTTTTTTTCATATGAATTATGCCTAATCATGCAACCTCCATAACAGAAATAGCAGGCGAAAGAGAGTACTTTAAGATCAACTAGTAAAGAGAGTTTCTCATGTTCAGGTACCTTATCGGATCAATTGTGGCCTGGAGAGGGGCCAGATGGGGGAATTGGGGACGCTCTGCCAAGCAAATCGAAGGAGAGCACAATACTCTTTGATGGAACTACACCAGCATTGCCAGCACCAGCGTTCTGATTGCTTGAAATCACTTGCCCATGATCTCCAATATGCAGAACCTTTTCTTCATTTCTGTCAAACCCATGCTTTACATGTTGCATATAGTTGTAAGGCCCAACTCTGGCATTACACTGTACTGGAAGAATAATCAGCAATATCAGCATGGTTAAGCCCACACTGGACTCCATCTGATTGTGGCTACAAGAATATCTACTGAAACCCAGATATAGAATATATAGATTATAGTACTGGAATTGAGTTATTTCCCTCCAGTACACCCAGTGGTCTCTGCAATTCATGTTCCTGTGAGTTAATTCCAGTATGAAATTTGCAGGACCTGGTATTTAAAGCTCCAGGGGATCTTTCTTTTCAATGTGAAGATGGAAGACGAAGTGCCTTTGTCTTCAAACTTATGCCTTTGTCTTCAAACTTACGTCACTACACCAATCAAATTCCGGGTCTCTTTCCAATTCCAAACCCACTTCAGCATCTGTGCAGAAACCACACGGAAGTACCAAATTCTTCGCACAAGGGGAAAATAATATCAACAGTTTCCATCATCACCCTCTGAGAAGGATACCAGGCTACATCAATCTATGAAACTCTACGTAATCATCCAGAAAAAATCCTGGAAAAGTGGGCTGGGTTGACTGCAACAACTGATTTTTTCGTGTGAGTTTTGTTTGTAGGTAAGAATTTCAACAAAGTGGAGATCCAACCATCAATCCAACACCCTTTTCAGGGAAACGCTCTGTATCCTGCTAAGAAATCGGAGAGTGTCGTCCAGCTCAAATGAATGGAACGGGTCCCATCCACTCTATTGGAGTAGAATTTTTAGCGCAATAATGTACCGGATTGAAACGAATGGAACAGGTCCCTTTCCATTCTATTTTATTACATTCTTCACAGCATTATGTCACGAGACAACTTCTGTTCACAAGGACAATATAGTCAACTCCAAGTCTCATCTCAAGCACGTTTATTTGGAAAGCAATATTATTTTAATGAGAATTTAAATTATAAGTAAATTAGTTTTTTTTTAATTGGCTTGAACCACCGTCAATTGGAACCCCTGATTTGATGGTTTATATAATAGCACAATTATTAATT
Source organism: Pinus taeda (assembly GCA_000404065.3). NCBI lineage: Eukaryota > Viridiplantae > Streptophyta > Pinopsida > Pinales > Pinaceae > Pinus > Pinus taeda. Next base: position 19,706 of record APFE030717845.1, read on the forward strand.
GTGCAGCATTTAGTGGATTTAACTGCATAGTTATGATGGCTGCTTTTATCTACCGGAGTTGTTTTTAGTGAGATTTTTTAAAGTTTTTATGGTTTAATTTCTTTAAATCTAGCAGGAATTTATTGAAATCGCAAGCTTGATGGGTAACCCCTGTACAATTGAAGTGTCCTAGAGGTTTTTCAGGGTGTTGAATCCATATATCCAACAAGAAAAACCAATTTAAATAACACTAATCAAGATTTCACCTCAAATTTTTTCACCAGATTCTAACACCGAAAAGTCCAAACAATCGCACTAAAGACAACTCCCTACCCAACCGTCCTATGTTATTTATTATTCCTTTGGGATGCGTTATGGGGATAGAAATTTGGCCTCTGAAGCACTTGATGTGGCATATCGCTATAGGTGGGGATTTGTGTTATGTACCCAACTTCCTCTCACGTTAAATTCATGTGTGTGTAGTGGCGAAGCACATCTTAGAGCAATCGTGGAGGTGTGGTAGACTACCCACCCCATGCTTACGCTACCTCCTATGCAGTGTTGATTGCGGTGGTAATTCTGGGAGTTTCCTTCTTTTCTATGTTATCCATGAAGGTTTAAGAAGGGAACCAACATATTTTGTGTTGTTCTTACAATTCATATAGAAAAGGCTAGTTTTTGAATTGGTGGCAGTTTTGTCCAATTCACATCTTGTGGAATCTGAATTCTCAAGTATCTCGTACCCCTATCTAGTGTTGGTTTACGGTTGTTGGTACTCTAGTCACCTTTCAGCTTGGTTATGAGTCTTGGACCTTATTTCTTAAATGGGTGCAATGGTGTTCCATAAGTTTGTTTCTAACATAATCGGTGGTTGTATTTTTTGATCTTGTCTCAGGTTTTGGTTGCAGGGGATCTCCTTTACAGTCGTTGTCCTTTGGTATTGTCATTAAGGTCTAATTATTGGTTGTTAAAATTATGGGGTCACGTTGGGGTAAATTGGGTAGTACCCCCCTTCTGTGTTTACAAACTGTTCGTTGGGAGAGGTCTTTGCGTCTTGAGCTTCTTTGTTAGTGGCCAACTTTTGTTCTGAAGCCTCTAATTTGGTCTTTTGGGGATGACAAGCTTGCCTTAGCCATTAACGGGTTACTACTTTGTCCTTGAATTTTTATTCAATGGTGTGCCTCTTTACTTCAGTGTTTGCCTAGTATTTTGGTGTTGGAAGTCATGGTTCCTCCGTAATGATTGCTAATTTGTCGAGGTGTTGGATGTGTTGTTGGGGGCAGACATCATTGTCGATTCGTTGGTGAGCCTATTGCCTCCTCCTTTGATGTTGTCCCCCTAGAGGCATGTAGAAATATTCCTCTTATGGAATACAAGGAATATAGGGACCACCCCTACATCTTGGACTTAAGCGTTGCGAAAGAGAACTTGATAGGGCTTCCAAACCCTAGTGAAATGAAGAAGAAACAATTGGATTTCTTGAATTCCCTAACTAAGATGCCACAATTGAACTCCTTTCTTGGATTAGTAATGAATAATGACCAAATTAACAACTACAACTTGTTCTCTTGCTTGGAAGACATAAAGATAATTCTCAGAAATGTGAGATTTAAGGTTAATGACTTAGATGCTCACCTTTGTCAAGTGGAGAAAACTTTGCTATCAGATTCTAATTTTGGGGACCTCATAGACCCTCCAAGTGAGCCTATAAGAAATCTGTTTGCTAGTACTATGGATCCTTCGGTTGAAATTAATCATAAGAGTTTGTAGATTTTGGGTCGTTCCTTTTTCAGAAAGTATGGTTATGTTGTTGGCTTCTTTTTAATTCACTCTGGGGGCTTTTTTAGTTTTTTCGTTCGACCAATTTTTCCTTTGGAGCATTGTTTGTGTTTGCATGGATATTCAGGGAGCCTCTACAGCTCCGTGCTCTATGTCCCTATTGTAGTCGCACACTCAGATGTAAGGTAGTAGAGTCTCTCTTGATATTTTTGCATGGTCAACCATGTTGTTCTTGGTTTCATTCATTCGGTTGGTGCTCACACTCACTGATAGTAGTGATATAATTTGTTTGGTTCACTGGTCATTTCATTTGTGTTGGTGCTTGCACTCACAACTAGTCGCAGTTATAATTTGTTTTGTTCATGGGTTGTCATGTTTCCTGGTATGTTCAAGTTCTTGGGGGTAGTTGTAACATAGGAGTTTCCGCTTTTGTAATTCTTCGTGTTGCGAAGTTCATGGTGATTGTTGTTCTTGTGTCCTATGTACTAGAGGAGTGGTAGTTGACCTCTTGTAGGCAGGTCGTGTCGTTCAATCATGAAAGTCTTTGTTGATGTTGTCCATGTAATTCGAGTTCACGTAATGCAATAGAATGTTTATTTTTAATCTAAAAGAGAGAAAAAAATTGCATAGTTATGATGGGATCCAGTGCATTAACCCCAATATATTTACACCCAAAATTTTATTTAATTTTGTTTGGAGAATTAAATATTATTATAAAGTATATGATTCCATTTAAAATATTTTTGGCAATAATTATGGTGATAGGGATGTGTCTTTTAAAATTGGGTTCCTCAATTTTAATTTAATTATCAATAAGACGATGTTATAGATTTCACTTCCACAAAATATTTTAGAATATTCTTAGTGGTATGAGCATTGGGATTATATCCAATGTTCTTTTGTCCTTTTTAATTAAATTGATTAATTAGAGAAAATATCATATTAACAAGTGTCATATGAAATGAGTTATGGTTTTTTTTTTTTGTCACATATGGTATTGTTAAGTCACGATATTGTGACAAAGCCTATTTACAAATATGGAAAAGTGGGGATGAATCTTCATAGCTAATAATCATCTTACATATTTTTTAAAATGTATTATATATAACATATATATTAATTTCTTTTATAATAATAATAAAAAAATTTTAAGCTTGGTGGGACTACATCTTCATTATCTCCAATATATCAGTGCAATCGGGTAGGGAATTGACCCAGTGACTTTACATCATGGCGTGCCTTAACAAAGCACCCAATCACCATCTATCCAAAACCTGGTGGACTATAATAATAATGATTTAAAATAAATATATAATTTAGTTATTGTTTTTAGGGATTTTTTAATTTTAGCAACGTGAGATGTATTATAAAATAAGTGTGTGTTACTTCTCTAATAAATAAGAATAGGAATAATGTAAAATAAATCTATAATTTAGTTAATTTTTATGAATTTTTAAATTTTAACAATGTAAGAAGTATCATGAAATAAGTATTTTGATATTTATCATGGATTGATGCCTATAAATAGTTATGGTTATGGAAAAGTCTAATTATTATATAATTTGTGATTTTTCATTATTTAAAATGTGTTTTTGAATTCATACATAGATTCAATGCCCAAAAATACCAATAATAAATGAAAATATTTCTTAAAAAGAAAAATTCAAATAATTAAATAACACTCACAATTAGATGATAATGATGATTATTAATAATAAAACATAAAACAGCTTTAAAAGAAATAATAAACACTAAAATAAAGCCATATAAAATTTTATTTAAAATGAAAAAATAAAAATCAAGGTTCCAAATAGTCATAATCAAAAACCTGTTTTTAATATATATATTTCATTTAAAAGCAAACTAAATTTGATTTTAGACTATGTTTTATAATATTTTTATTTTATTTTATTATAACTATAAAATTTTAAAATATAAATTAATCATTACTTATCATTACTTAAAAAATCTAATCATTAAAATTTAAAATATTTTAAATAAAAATTTTCTGAATTTTGAAGCAAATTTATCGAAAGTATCACAATTACCTTGATAAAATAATTCTACCATCTCTCCAAGTAAAATAATATTTATTTTCCATCATTGACTTATTAACCAAACAACATACCACTTAAAAACACAGTCATTCTACCACCGCCCATAGGAGTAAAATAATATTTATTACCCATCATTAACTTTCCAATTTTTATTACTATTTATTTCGCACTATCGATTTTCCAATTTTCATTAACCAATCGAGATAACAATCAAGAACACACTTAATAGTACATATAAATAAAATAATATTATAATTTTTATTAAAACAAATGACATATAATAAAATAAATATTATAAAAAAATTTTTTCTTATTTTTATATATTTATATTCATGTTAATGCCAGACCAATAAATTTATCCAAATATAAAATCTATAGAAATTTTTTGTCACGAATAAATTTGAAGTTTATAGGTATAGCTATATCACGTGTCAACACTATGTGGAATATAAAAAAGAATTATACATTTTTTTATATTCACCATACATTAATAAAAATTTTAATTACATTAGAAATATTTTATTTTGATTTTTTTTATATAATATATAGAGTTAACATCGAAATATTTTATTTAACATGTTCAATAAAATATTTCATTGATCATTTACACTAGTCTAGATCTATGTTAAACTTGATTTTATTTGAGGTGAAAATCTTTCATAAGTTTTACACTCAAAAGAAGATTTGCATATCGGGATACTTGATCCTCTCCACTTGAGAAGTCTAGGTTTAAGATGGATCGTGAAAACCTTTTATAGGTTTCATACTCAAAAGAAGATTTGCACATCGGGATATTTAATACTCTCCACTTGATAAGTCCATGTTTAAGATGGATCTATGCTCGTGTAAATTATCTAAAATATTGTATATTTGTTTTGCATTCAAATTATTTTTCATTTGTTTTCCATTTATCTTATATAGATTATAATTTACAAATTTGAATGGTTTGAGTTCAATCAAATTCTACACTTATATACACTCATATATCTAATAATGATGTTAAACTCAAATACTTATACCTCACACAAACACATTTTAACTATAATACAATTTTTGTAATTGATTGTAAAATTATTTTTTATTTAAAATATTATTACCATTAAACATTTTTTTTTTATATTAGAAAAAAAAATTCATATATATATAAATAAGGGTTTGAAGATTTGTGTGGTAGGAATTTTGATAATAATGTTGATTCGGAATCTGATCCACAATAGGCATGTTTGTGTCAACATTTCAAGTTTATACCAATACTCGTATAGTTAGGACAAAATCCAAAGAGAAGAGCGTTAGTGAGCCAGGATAAATAAGAATGTGAGGATGAGAAATGAGCATGAGCGGATCAACTAGCCACAAATTAATTATTAAGGAGCATTCAATCAAATATTAAAATCATACAAGGGAATGAATTTTGAAAGTGGAAAATGATAGTGTTATTAATAATTTAAATGGATAGTTAATATATTTTTAAAATTTAAATTTTATTTTATATCGTTAAATTAGATGGAAATAAAGTTGTACGGCATTAGATTAGATTAGGAAATATTTGGGAAGGGATGTTGTCATTAGGGAATTGATATTTAATAAATAATTTATTTATTATATGACGGTTTAATGATTTTATTATTATTATATTATGTTTAGGTTATTAAATTAGTATAAGAATTAATGGGGTAGGTGTGCAAGGAATAAGGGGAATTAAAGGTAAAAAAGGTGAAGGTAAATGTTGTGATAATATAAGGGAGGATAATTGATCCAGGTGGATCTTGGTAGTCCCCTGCCAAGTCCACCTAGACCCCTACTATTGTTTCTCTCAACATTTTCATTTTCCTTAATTGTAGCACAACTTACTATTTTTAGTAGTTTCCCAGGTCCTGAACTTCCTGAGCCATTTTCAGGCCCTAAACGACATTTTTGGGGAAATCTAGGGGCAACATAGATCCATGGACCCATGTTGCCCCTCCCAAAGTGGTAGTTCTCGAATAGATCTTTATAACGAGTTATTGTACATGTCAAACGGAGATCGTATGCCAAAGTTACGACCACGGGAAGTTGATGTACCAATTTACCCAAATGGGGCCCAAAGTTTGGTGTTTCATCTTCTAGGGTTAGGTGTTGCAATGTTAAGGGTTTTCCATTGTTTCTCAACAAGAAATAGGCCTTCGAGCCTCATTGTAACATAGTTCAGAGGCATGTAGCCACCACATCTCTTCTCCGAGATAAGCTACCATCGCCCTAGCTGGTTTATTTCGATTATTGTTTGTAAGCATATTTCAATATTTTACATTAATGAAATGAAGTATTATTTCCACTGCATATCTGTGTTTATGGTTATCTCTATAATTTGTTGCGTTCCTGTTTAAGTCTGGATCAGTGGTATTAGAGCGGTCTGCTTTTTTTCTCTGTTTTTCTTTGCATGTCCCCATCGAGGTCCGGATATAAGGAGTTAGGGCTTGAATTGGTCAAACCTTTAAAAGACCAGCCTCGCAAATCCCGATGACCTCCCATGGCAGATGAGAAGAAAGATGAGGGGGCAGGAGATCCTATCAAAATCTTGCTCGAAGAAGCCCTCGAGCGACAAGGAAACGCGATGATGGACAACTTTGCCTAGATTCTTCAGTGGCTACCGAGAAGCGACACATCTTCTTCCAACAGCTACTTTGGAAATGCCACGCCATTTAAGGTACAAGTTAATTTTGAAATTTGCATATTCGAGGGTCAAATACACGCAGATGCCGTAGATAAATGGTTAAATCTGCTAGAGGGTTATTTTTTTGTTCATGAATTTTCGAGTCGAGAAAAGATTGTTTTCGCTCTTCTCAAAGCAGCCCCCCACGTCAAGGACTGGTGGGAAACCTATTGCGAGCAGAAAGATGAAAGTATCGGCTCACTATTTTTACCTGCACCCACCTGGAATTCATTCCAAGATGCCATCAAGGAGCAGTACTACCTTGTCGGTAGCTATGAGGATGAATACATAAAGTGGACCATGCTGCAGCAGGGAAGGGACCAAGACGCGCTGGAGTTCACCAATCCTTTCCATACCCTTCGCACAAAGTTGGGTATCAAGGATACGCAGCAACATTTGATACTCAAATACCGCAGTTGCTTGCACAAGTACATCCAGGAAGAAATATAATTCCTGAACATCTCCTCGCTCGGCACAGCATACTGATATGTCGTCAAGGTCGAGTAGAAGTTTAAACAAAAGAAGCGAGACTTTGGATTTGTGAATCCAAAGTAAGGGAAACGTGCCCATAAACCATAGAACAAAGGACAAAGCCAAGGTGGGGTAGCCCAAGAAAACCCACCAACGCTGCAAGCAAAGAACAATGCCATGAAGCCGAAAAAGGACACGGGAAAATGGTGTGAGTTCCATAAGAGCTCCACTCACAACACAAGTGAGTGTTGGGCCAAGCAGTCACTGGTGGCTGAGCTAAAGGTTTCAGAATCAGATGCATGTTCCGAGTCTGAGTCAGAACCTGAAAAGGGGAATGACAAAGGGAAGTAGATCATTGATGCGGATCCCAACGCCTCTATTGCTACCGCCAAGATCTAGAAAAATGAACCCAAAGATCCAGAGGAGGAGGAGCGTCTCTTCCACTCCTGAATGTGGGTAAAGGGCTCCTTGCTATAGTTCATTGTCGATAGCGGGAGCCAAAAGAACCTCATTTCAGCAGAGGTCGTGAAGTGGTTGGGCTTACTGACCATAGCACATCCACAACTGTACACCATCGGGTGGCTTCACCAAGGATGGGATCTTCGCATGAGCCAGCAGTGTCACCTTCCATACAACATCAAGCTCTTCACGGATGAGGTATTGTGTGAAATTTCTCCCCTTGAAGTTTTTGATGTATTACTAGGACAACCATACTTGTGGAAGCGACATGCTGTGTATGAATCAAGGCCCCATGCTGTTATTATTACATTGGGAAATAAGTTGTACATGATACCAAAGATAGCACCGCCTACAGCCATCTCTTTGGTTACTACAAAACAATGCAGTAAGCTCATTTCCAAAACCGAAAAATTTGTTTTCCTGATGATACACCCTCAAGGAAAGAAGAAGATGGTGGCCACAGCCTCTAAACAGGGCCCCTCCACATGACAACTATAGATAGACAAGGTCGTGGAGGACTACGAGGACATCTTCACCTCCCCCGTAGGGGTTACTCTGCACTGTCAAGTCAAGCACTCCATCGATCTGACCCGAGGTGCACCGCTACCCAATGGACCAATTTATTGGCACTCTGTCCTAGAGAACGATGAAATCAAGAGGCAGATTCAAGAGCTACTATAGAAAGGTTACATCTTTCCGAGTTCATCGCCTTGTGGGAGCCTGATCGTGTTGGTATAGAAGAAGGATGGGACTTCGAGGCTCTGTATTGACTATCAGGTGTTGAACAAGATCACTGTCCGTAATAGGTACCCGATCCCACAGATTAATGACCTCTTGGACCAACTAAAGGGGGTGAAATATTTTACCAATATCGATCTGAAGTCAGGATATCACCAGGTACCAATCAAACCCTCTGATGTGTGGAAGACTACCTTCAAAGCCAAGGAGGGCCTTTTCAAATGGTTGGTTATGCCTTTCGGATTGACGAATGCTCTTGCAACCTTTATGAGGCTAACATATGACATCTTGTGGCCATTCAAAAACTCATTTGTAGTGGTATACTTGGATGACATTCTGATCTTCAGCCAAAGTTGGGAGGAGCACCTCCAACACATCTGACAGGTTCTCCAAACATTGAGGCAACACAAGATATGTGCCAATTTGGAGAAATGCACTTTTGGCATGACCAAGGTTCAATATCTGGGATACATTATTAATGAATAGGGGGTGCATGTGGATCTAGCCAAGATCCAATTCATTCGGGATTGGCCATCTCCAACCACTCTGACAGAGCTCTGCAGCTTTCTAGGCCTTGTCAACTTCTACCGCAGGTTCATGTTGGGGTTTTCTCATATCACTTGGCCCTTGAGTCAAGTCACCAAGCGAGGAGCGAAAGCAAAATTCTTTTGGTCTGAATCTCAACAGAAGGCATTAATAGAGTTGAAAGATCGCCTCTGCATGGCACCAGTTCTCACGTTACCAGATTTACAACAACCATTTGAGGTCGAGATAGATGCCGCTGACTATGCTATTAGGGCAGTCCTTACTCAGCACGGGCATCCAGTGGCATATCACAGTGAAACACTTTCAGACACAGTCCGGAAGTATCCCACTTATGATAAAGAGATGTATTCCATTGTGTAGGCCTGTTGACAATGGAAGAATTACATTTTGGGGAAGGAAACAGTCATCCACATAGACCATCGACCCCTGCAGTTCATACAGACCCAAGGGAAATTGCAGAATGATCGTCATCAGAAGTGGTCAACATACCTGCAACAGTTCCATTTGAATATCAAGTATAAGAAGGGCAGCACCAATAATGTTGCAGATTGCGTCAGTCGACCACTGATCATGGCGTTAACCACTGTGCTCAACTCTTGGGCACGACACTTCTGATTGGCCACTTCTCTACAAAAGCAACCCAAAATTTGGCCATACATACCAGACACTCTTGGAGGGTCAGCATGTTCCAGATTTGCACCTCCAGGATGCCCTATTATGCCACCTAGGTCACCTTTGTGTTCCTTCAAGTGAGCATGCCAAGATGATTTGGGAAGCACACTACAGTCGGGTTGTTGGGCATTTTGGGGTCGAGAAAATGGTTGCAGTACTACACAAGTATTTCTATTGGTCGAATCTTTGATAGGATGTTGGGAAGTACATCAGATCATGTACTACCTGTGCCATTGCCAAACCGGCCATTAAGAAGCAAGGCCTCTATGCCCCTAGTCGACGTTGGGAATCCATCTCCATGGATTACATGTTAGGCCTTCCTTCCACTAAGCATGGAAATGATTGTGTTTTTGTGGTTGTCGACAGGTTCTCGATGATGGCCATTATGGCGGCCTGCAGGAGTGTGGGTGCACTTTGGGATCCCACAGTCTATCATCTCAGATCGGGACATTCGGTTCCTCAGTATGTTTTGGTCCAGTCTCTGGTCAATGCTGGACACCAAACGCACTAATTCCATAGCCTTCCATCCTCAAACTGATGGCCAGACAGAGGTTGTCAATAGGATGATTGTGCACATTTTGCACATGTACAACTCAAAGAATCCATGCACATGGGACGAGATCCTCCCCTATGTTCAGCACAGCTAAAACTGAGCTCTTCACAGCTCGACTGGCCATAGCCCTTTTTAGGTGGGCTTGGGATTCCAGCTACTATGCCCCATTGATGTGGCCATGCCACTTGCAGCTACTCACATAGATTCGGCTCATGACCAGTCTGAAACAAACAAGGCAACCAGCTTCATTGAGCACATCCAACATATTTGCTAGCAGGTCCATGACATTCTGGACAAATCAAATGCCAAGTACAAGCAGTGACATGATCAACATCGGGTGCCACACAAGTTTCAGGTGGGCGACAAAGTCTGGTTGCATTTGCAAAAGGAACGCCTCACTGGAGCATATCGGAAACTGAGACCACTTCGATATGGTCCTTACACCATTACTAAGGCTATGGGAGACAATGCATTTGAGCTCAGCATTCCCCCATTCTTTGGCCTGCACCCAATGTTCAATGTGGACTGCCTTCGGCCATACTTTCCACCATTGTTAGACACATCCGACATTGCAGAACAGCTCACACCCACAGAATTAAATCCAGATTGCATGGAACAAGCTGGAACTGATCGGATCATGGACACATAGATCAAGAACACTTGCCAATATAATATCCAACTGTATCGAGTTTTCAAAGCAGGCCAACTCCTTCACCAAGGCAAGTGGCTCACCAGGGACCAAGTTCCGCAAAAGTTTCCTCATCTCATGAAGGAACTCAATGCAATGTGGACCATTGCTTCCTAGTGGGGGAGGAATGATCTAGATGGATCTTGGTGGCCACCTGCCAAGCCCACCTTGACCCCCACCATTGTTTCTCTCAACATTTTCAGTTTCCTTAATTGTAGCGCAACTTACTATTTTTAGCAATTTTTTGGGTCTTGAACCTCCAGAGCCATTTTGAGGCCCTAAAAGACATTTTTTGGGAAATATGGGGGCAACATGGGTCCATGGACTGATGTTGCCCTTCCCAAAGTGGTATTTCTTAGATAGATCTTTCTAATGAGCTATTGTACGCATCAAACGAAGATCATATGCCAAAGTTACGACCCCGGGAAGTTGATGTACCAATTTACCCAAACGGGGCCCACAGTTTGGCGTTTCATCTTCTAGGGTTAGGTGTTGGAATGTTAAGGGTTTTTCATTGTTTCTCAACAATAAATAGGCCTTCGAGTCGCATTGTAACATAGTTCAGAGGCATGTAGCCACCACATGTCTTCTCAGAGATAAGCTACCATCGCCCTAGCTGGTTTATTTCCATTATTGTTTGTAAGCATATTTCAATATTTTACATTAATGAAATGAAGTATTATTTCTGCTGCATATCTGTGTTTATGGTTATCTCTATAATTTGTTGTGTTCCTATTTAAGTCCGGATCAATTATGAAAATGAGGGATAGGGGATAAAGGAGAAGTCCAATAGGGGATAAGGGAGAAAGAAGGATGAGGGTGTTAGGTTAAGCCAATAATTTGAGGGTATTAGCTTTTAGTAAGGGTAACCAGCTTCCACTAACCTCCATACCCCTATCTGTGTTGATTGTGATGGTGCTACATAATTTCTAGGGCATCATGGACCTTTTGCTTATACTGGTGGTTTTCTTCACTGACTATCTTGGTGTCCTTAAGGAAAACATGGTGACAGGACTTTAAAGAGTGTTTTGGCACTACAGAAGACATGTTCTCCCATTTTTTATGACAATGCCATGTTCTTTAAGTCTAATCTTGAGGAATCTCCTTGTTTTTCCAATGTAACATTTTCCACATGAACACATGACCTTGTAGACACCTTTGTGTTATAGGAGGACTAATATATATTTTTTCTAATCTTATCTTCTATCTAATGGCATATATGGGTTTAAATGAGGTGACTATGTATTTCTTTCGAAGAAAATTGACTAGCTTATTTGAGACGACTAGAGTGTAAGGAAGGTAAGACTTCTTATTAATAACATTAGAGACCATCATGGGGGGTCTAGGTCCCATTGTGGATCTTTCTCTATTGATGGTCTTGATGATGTCCTTATTTCTATATCCAATACTAGCAAATACTTTCTTTAAATACTTTATTTCCTCTTCAACATGCTCCATATTTGATATTCTAAAATCTATTATGAAGAGGGTGTTAAGCACCCCCAACTTTTGTCTTGGATGATGGTGTGAATCAACATTTAGGTAGTTATATGTGTGGGATTTCTTCTTGAAAACCTTGTGTCCAAGGGATATATTATATATATATATATATATATATATATATATATATATATATATAGATATAATTTTTCTCTTGGTTAAAATTTACCTAATATAAAAGCATATAAATACACAACCTCTCTCTACTTAATAGTTTTTCCTTTACATATTTGTAACACATATTAAATTTTGCTTGATAAAGTTTACATTAAACAAAAGCAATTCAACTATGCTATTAAAGATTTGTTCCCTCCAAGTGAGCGAAAAGAGATCAGAGATTATTAGTTTGTGTATTAATATCTCGTTTTGTATATTCAATTTCCTGTTTTAGCGAATAATCTTATATGATTTTTTTTATATTACAGATAATATCTAATTTAATATTTTTTTAGGAATAAGGTGTTGGTAAGTTTTATAGTTGGGTAAGTTTGTCTTCACAATATGAAACTAGACAAAGTTTACACAAAAATACCTTACCAAATTTTGTTTATGCTTTATTTCTTTTATGCTCAATAATATTATTTATTTTGTATATGTATGTGTGCTAAAAATTTTAGATGAGCTAATGCGTTCAATATTGTTCTTTATTTTTCATTAATTAGATCATATATAAATTTTAAAATTATTTAATGTACTGTTATATGTTAACATATCTAATATACTGGGTTTTAGAGCACATCTCAGGGAAATTATCGATATTAAAATGTTATTATTTTATTAGTATATTTTGAAATACACCTCCCTTCCTATTGAGAATCTTAAAATATATGTCTATTCTATCTAATCTATTTTTATATATAAAGACACACACATTGAATTATTATTTTTAAATGTTGTATGTCAACTCAATATCAATCATTAAAGAAATTATGAATCCTTGTGATGCTGTAAATTAAAAAACAACTATCAATCAAATAAGAAATCTCCTTTTATCTATATAATTTTATATTTTATGTTGAAAACATGAATATTGAAATATTTTATTTTTAATTTACATTGAAATTTTTAACTATTAAATGTATCTATTAAAATTCACATGTATATTTAATATAAAATAAAATTACACATCAATATCAAAATTATTTAAATTATTTTGATTTCACATCTCAACTCTATAATATTGAGTAGTGAAAAAAATAAAATACTAGAAAAAAAATAGTCTATTTGTGACCAACATTGTTTTTTTCGGTACTATTTTAATTTATTTATTTTATTTATGCAAACTATATATATACCATCAGTATTTCAAGTCATGGTAAATTGGTGTTCATGAAATGGTCACTGGTTGACAGGTGTTATATATATATATATATATATATATATTATATATATATATATATTATATATATATATATATATATATATACACACACGAATACAAAAATGAATAATACATAATGTTTTAATTATTTACAAATCAATTTTGATAAAGCTAATCTTTAAATTAGAGTTAAAGTCACATGATTTATGGAAAGCATAAAATTATTCTCTTCTTAAAGAATTTAATTAGAGATTTACAAGGATAGCATTGGAAACCTCTCTCATAATTTTATTACAACTTTCTTTGCTACCATTAACAAGTTCTCTACCAATGTCTTATGTAAAAATAATAATTGAGCTACCCACTCTTGGTATGATAATCGTCGCAAAATTGCTAGAAAAGAAATTAGATGCTCCTAAAAAAATCTTAAAAGTTGATAAGATAAATATGTACATACCCCTTATTGAGGAAAAAAATATAATATATAAGTAGAAATCAAGATCACTTATTGAACATGTTCAAGTGTGATACTACAAAGCTTTAGAGGAAAAATTCTAATTATAAGAGTAAAGAAAATAATTTCTTTTCCTCGAAGAACTAAAACATTTAGCTGAAAAAACTCTATGAATCCCCCAACATCTAAACCATTTTGAATGCCCCTATAGAGGATGATATATTTTATTTGGAACTATTGAGTTTTTGGTTAAGAAGCTAGATAATGGGAAAGCTAAGGACATTGAAGGCCACCAAGCTAAAAAATTTAAAATGTGAAAATTTATCCTCATGTTGCATATACACAAGATCTTTAATTTAGCAATGAAGACATGATTCCTAAACCTTAGACAATAAACCTTATTGTGAATATCTTTCAAATTGGGGATGAAATAATTCCTTCAAATTACAATACTATTATTACTAGACACATTTTAGCCAAGGCGTACGACCTTATTTTGGAAAATAAGATAAAAGCTTGGCTTGAAAGTCATAGTAAAAGCGTTAAAGGCCAAGATTTTGTTTAGGAGACATCACTCAACCATGTACCATATTGTTACTCTTAGGATAAGATCATAGGAATACTTCAATAATGAAATTGATCTCTTCTATCATTTTTTGAGTTTAGAAAATCTTTTGACAACATTCCTAGAACAAAGTTCTGGAAGAGGCTAGAAGAGATAAAGGCTCGTATTCAGTAGAGAGTTTTTGTGACAAAATTATATCAAAGTATTATTTCCAATCTTAGGACCATTGAGAATTGACCTAAGGAAATTAAATGAAATATTTGATTCAAGCAAGGGTGTCCCTTATCTCCTACCCTTTTTGACATATACATTGATAAGCTAGAAGAATGTTTGGAAGATGCAAGTTTTGTTGGCCCCACACTCCCTACTATAGTCATATCTCATCTTTGTGCTGGTGATATTTCATTTTGTCAAGGAACCATTACGATCTTCACAACAAACTTAGAATCCTTTAAAAAAAAATCTCCAAGCATGATATGTTTGTAAATACTAACAAAAATAAAGTCATAATAATTAATTCAAAAAAGAGTGATAGTAAGTTGGACATCTTACAATGGGCTTGAAAATAATTGTAAGCTAACAAATATTTAGATCTTGAATAATGAGGAGCTCATCTTTAATAATATTTTCACTCCTATTATTTTTTTATGGATGTGAGGTTTGGGGCTGTAGTATATCCAGATATTCACAGAGGAATATTAAACAAATCAAAAATTGTTTTGTAACCTACAACTCTAAGATTAAAAGAAATATTCCCCACTCTATCATATTGATAGAAGCAATAATTCCCCCCATTGAAAGCGTGAATATTACTAGGTATCTTATGTATACAAAGAATTTATACAACATGGATTCCAATAGGTTTCCTAAAATTGATTACAACTCTAGCCAAGACACCCACATTTGACTCAATCGAGGGTGGCATAAAGATGCCTAGTCTTGGCTAGACCATTGGTGAATAAATGAGGAAATCATCTTGCATAATTCAGATATTATTAAAAATATTATTAACTTGAAGCTTAAGGAAAGTTTATAGTGAAATCAAGGATTAGAGAAAAAAATGAAACTACAATATTATAAGGATATTATTAACGACAATTTAGAAAACCAAAATTGTCTCTTTGTCTTGACTAGTGTTAAGAAGAAAATGAACATAGCCAAGATTCAAACTAATTCACATAGGCTTCATAGTGGAATTGGGCTTTGGTCAATTCCAAAAACACCATTAGAGGAAAGAGCCTCTCACTTATGCAATCCTATGTGATTTTAAAATGAAAAGGACTTTCTCCTAGATATCCCATCTTATAGTCACTTTTGATCTAATTTTATAAATATCTATCAGGTAGTAGAGACTTAACTTACAATAACACTCCCTTATATTCGATGCCAAAATTGTAATACTACATATGGTGCATTCCCTGAACTGTAATGCTACATAGGGTGCATCCCTTTTTTTTTAAATTGGCATGAATATATTTGTATTTAGCATCATAATTATGGTTTTCCGCATTTTGTTTGACTTGTATTTGAAATCAATGTTTCCTTTGCCCAATGCTCATATAAACTTTGGTGATGAATTCTCCACGTCATGTTTGCTCTAGACCTACATATATAAATTTTGTTATAATTATTTGGATACAAATATGTGGTTCCTCCAACTATATCCACATCGCTTGATTCAAAGTTAATAAAACTATATGGATACAATTTTTTTCAAATTTAAGCAACTAAATGCATAACATTTGTTTCAACTTTAATAAAACATGTAATTGGTCCCTCATCGTTGATTGTTACTATAAGATGGGACTATGTTTAACCCTCGTTATGGTTGAAACTCTTTCTCACCACTGTATATGTTCCACACCCTCCCCACACCTCCAATGCTCGTGACATGTATCCTGGCCCATGTGAACAAGGTACTATGTCACATGGCCCTCACTATGGCTGAGGCAACGGAACTCCAATGGCCCAGATCTCTTCTCACTCATCAAGTGTGTAAACCATTTCTTTCAAACCCTAGTCTTTTTCCCTATCCACCATCTACTCATTTGATTTATTGTACCGCCACCATAGCCGAGGCTTCTACAACAATGCACTGTGGCCTCATTTGCTACTCCCACGCATGCCTTTGTTTTCAATGTCTTCTATTGTAGGGCATCCATGTTTGGGCTAGGGACTTGCCACAGATTGGGATTGTATTGCATTAAGGTGGCTTGACTTGCCACACATTTTTGTGCATTTTCCCTTAGTGCTAGTGTTGAAGTTCCAGTTGGAAACAATGAAGGTCATTCACATTGGTTTCATTCACCTAGGTAATTTTCTTCCTCGCGCTCTGTAATTCCATGCTGGTAGATAAACAATTTCATCTTCAATATTGTTCTAATTACCTTTTTACACAGGAATGGAGGCAAGGTTTGCCACAGGGCTGATTTTGGATTCTACTGACTAGAAAATAGTCACCTTTGGTCCCATACCTGGTATCTGAGGTAAAGCTTCCATCCATGTGATCATGGCTCGCTTGTTTACCAAATTTGTGAGTTCATTCGCACTAACAAAAATCATGTTGGGGGTTTCAAAGTGTAGGTTTAGCTACATGAATGGGGACTATGTTCCGCGACCAATACACAGGTAATACCTCTTTTCTTCATCCTCCAATACGTTGGGTGTATATACTCTTTAAATTTCACTTGGAGATGCTTCTATCCAATGATTTTATTGTTCCCTATGGCTTTTATTGTTGCAGGTATACCTACAACATTTCTTTAGCCACGTACTATGGTTTCTAAGGCTCAGCGAGTACTAACCGACACCACGTTACTTCTATGTCAGTCTCCTTGCATGAATCCTCCCTTCTAGGATCGTCTTATCATAGTGGAGGGACTTGGGAAAAACCCAGGGTTTTCCTAGGCTAACTTTTCTATTCCCAAATCAGGAACTACCAGTCATATGTAACTTTGTCTCTATTATATATGTCTTCTAATTTTTAAGGGATAAAGAGTCATGTGCTCTCTAGATTGTCACATGTATACACTTTGACTTAAATTTTCTAGCAGAGATTAAACCCCTATTCAATCATTTTTTCCTTTCTCACTGTTCGTAGTATTTATGCATGCCCCATTCAGTATGGCCAACTCTGGTAGCAATATCTACTAATGAAAAGTTACTCTTATCGAATATTACAATAGCATCTCGCTCTCTGAACTTTGTAATTTATATGATTATCCTACGTTTCTGCTATGTTTGAAAAATACCAATAAGAATGCATCTTACTCTATGGTTTGTTACCTTGAATTAATATTCAGTCATTAATTTATAGCATTGAAGAATTGAAATAAGCATGAAACGTGCTCTTTGTTTTATTAATTACTTTTCCTTTTATGTGTTGGAATTCTGCGATGAGAGTGCATCATATTCTCTATGTTAGTTAACTCAAATAACTATTCAGTATTCTTCCATATGTTGGAAACTTGTCATAAGCATGAGCTTTGCTCTCTCCGTCTAATAGGATTACTACTCTGGCTTGTTACTGAGTTTGTTCTCTCCTTTACACCACCGTTGATCACTACAGCCCCATGTTAAGTTTACTAATTTTATCTACCTTTGGTTATGCTATAATATTTAATTTAAATGAGAAATATCATTTATGTGACCGTGGATATGACTATGCATGTTGATCTATGGTAATTTATTCTCTTAATGCATATGCTCTTGCCTTTTATTTCTGTAGTCGATGCAACTTCTTTTTTGGGTTTTCTTTAGTCTTTGTTTTCCCAATACCCCCATTTCTTATGGCATTGTTTTCGTGTATGTTAATCAAAATATTATTCAATGCAATCTACATTTAATAAATAAGGTTCAGTTCCCTCTGGTTGTCGCTATTCTGTAAGGTGAAATAAACTCATTAGCTTGGTGTTTTTAAGGTTTAAAATTCTTAGACTATGATACACATTCTGTTACAAATGTATCCCTTATTCCTTCCTGTTAATTCTATTTCCTGGTGCAATAGAACGAGATGGGATTCACTCCAATAATATTTGGGTTACTAGCTAGATAACTATTCGAGTGGAGTAAGATAACGAAATTTCTATTGATTTCACTTGACCCCTCAGATTAACATTTTCCACTCGCTTGGGTGTTGCTATTGAGGTTTACTGCAACCTTGCATGTCAAATTTCTCCTAATCTAACCGCCAGATTCACTCCCCTTCTGAATTGTGTCATTCTAAAATATGGTGGTTATACAATGATACACTTGGGAGACGCAATTACCCATTTTTTGTTTCCCAAGCTTCCTGTAGGGGATTCCATTAATGGATGTAGCAACTCACAAAAAATTTGGATTCTTCCCCCTTCTTTAATCCTGTAATGCTAAGTCATACTGTATCCATAGATCATAACCAAAAGTTACATTTTTTTAGCACTAACTCTGCAATAATGTAGTCGCAAATCCAACCAGTTTGCTAAGATACACATGCAAGGCTATAGAAATTCACAAGCCATGGTGCAATGATCCCTACCAAGTATCTAATCACACCCTTCATACCCTACCAATAACTTAATCACACAGTTGCACATGTAACCCAATCTCCAGGAAAATATTCACAAAGAGTCTTTATGCAAACTACTACCGTGATATTTTTCATCTATGTTGTTGTAATCATATATGTATTAGACTTTGTATTATCCTAACCAAACCAGTGAAGATACTCACATAACAAAGCATTACAATTAAATTCTCATCGCAAAAATTTATCTTAATAAAAATAAAATTACCGAGAACATCCTCATAACATACATTAACATTAATTCTAATGATTCAACAAATATGATTAAATCTAATCCATTGTGTGAATAACAACAATAATCATCATCTCTAACCAACAATTTAGTTTGGAAATCAAACCTGAGACAACACTGATACACCTAACCTTGGACCAATCTTTGATTCCCCCGGAGCTAAGATGGTCTTGCCTGGAATCAACAGCCTCCTCTAATTCCCCATAATGTGTTTTTAACAGCCTCCTCTAATTCCCCATAATGTGTTTTTAACCTTATTTTCCAATAGATTTTCTTGATTTCAGGGATCTACTCATCCTTTAGCCTAGGCTTTTCTTTTGGTTTTCCTCATAAAGCCTGATTTTCTCCCCCAGCAGTGTTTTTCTCAGTATTTATCTTCAACTCAGTATATTTATTTAAGGATTTTTAATAATATTTGATCCAATACATTGGTATTTTGATTTGGAAAAATCTTTTTACTACAATGTTTCTTTCCACATAATTTTGAGTTGTATTCATAGAGTTTATTTATTTAATTACATTAACTTTTCTCTCATAATCAGTTCATAATAATAATAGCTAATACAAAATAGAATGTTTCCATAACATCGAAGGGATATTACACTACCAACTTTAAAGACTTTTTAACTCAACAAAATTATGTTGATCTAGGAACATTTCTCTCACTTCATTTTGAGCATTAAGATAAAATGTTAATTTTTTTTGTGTTAATCTCTCTATTTCTTAATATATATAAAACGCATCTTTATATTCTCTAATTAATATATATTTAATTAATATCTTATTATCATATAACATAAATTTATATATTTTAAAAATATTTTAAAGATACATATTATCGAGCTTTCATCTATTATATCATATCAGTAATTAAAGGTGAGCATTATCCAAAAAAAATAATCATAGAAAGAATATATACATAGATATTATTTATATTTCAAAGTAATTAAAGGTGAACATTATCCCAAAAAAAATAAAGTATAATCATGGAAAAAGAATATATACATAGATATTTATTTATATTTCAAATTATTCTTTATTAAATATACTTCGCTTATTAAATACATTGTTAAGGAGAATATGGTATGAAACAAAAATAGCATTCACAATAATACAATATTACAATAATGATATACTGATTTTTTAAAATGTATATAAAATGTTTAATTATGGGGATAGCGCTCGTGTTCTCTTATTTAAGATAAAATAGTTGTTGTAATGTTATTTAAACATTTTGACTTGGTCAAATTGCTAATATTTCAAACTCCAAGTTTTGACGATTCATAGTTTTTTCTATGGTATTCTTTTATAAAGAAACCTATTTAAAGTCATAAATTTCCAACGAAACTTCCTTTTTCCCAAAGAGAAAGATTTGGTTAGGGTGAAAAAAACAATTTCTAATAAGTAAATGCAAGATAAAGAAACTTGAAATAATTAAGACTACCATTTCACCAAATTGTGGATTCGGTTTAGACAACCCGAAGTAAAATCACAAACTTTGAAGTTTTCTCAACTTATAGTTTGTGATATAACTGTAATTTTCTTTTACAATCACAAATTTTGAAGTTTTCTGAACTTATAGTTTGTGATATTAATTGTACCAATAACTTTGGTATAGGTAGGAGGGATTAGTGATTGGATTGACAAAATAATGAGTAGTAAATACAAGATAAGGGAGCCTAACATAGTTGAAGCATTGTTTTTCCTGTGCGTATACTTCACACCATTTCAAAGATATTAGAACCTATAAACACATTATTTAATTTTGATTATTAAAAATGATAGACATCTACAAAGAAATGTGTATTTTCTATTTCTTTGAAATCTACACAAAAGTGTATGTATTCTATTTCTTTAAATTTCAACGAATAAATTCTTACTAAAAATTACATATATTTTTAATCATTAAAGTAACTCTAACTATGTTAAACATCTTTATATTATTACACTTTAATAGAAAAATAAATAAAGAATAAACAAAACAAAAAACAAAAAATATAAATAAACTAGCCAATATCCCTCTTAACTTTGGATATATCAAGTGTGGATAGGGATCAAATTTCTTTTCACTCTATGAGAGGAGGTTTGAACTTCAAGATATTTAGGCCCTCTTTGAGCTTGGTAGCTCCCAAGTTAAGATATATATACGCTGATACTTAAATAAATATTTTTTAATATAGAAATATTAAACTAGCCTAGATTCATCTTAACTCTGGAGGTACCACGAGGGATCAAATTTCTTGTGGTGCAAACCTTCTCTAAGATTTTGCACTCAAAAAATTAATTGTACCTTGAAAGATGTTTGGATGGGGTCCCTTGGGTCAGTTTTAGGGTTAAGATAACCCAGGGTTTGATACAGTCGCTGTAAATAATGAAAAGTCTATGCGATTTGTGGATGCGGAGCACATAGATCAATATGAGTCAAATGGGTTTAGCCCCTTGTTTTATGTAAAGTTTGAGTTGGTTTTAAGATCCACCCATGGTTCGCAGACCATGGCATTGTATGAAAAATGATATAAATAGGTGTGTCTTAGAGAGTCTAAGGCATGATGTTTTTGGGTAGTTATTGATGATAAGGAAGGGGCAGTGATAACAAGGAGAAGTGGGTAAGATAGAAGAAAGGCTCCATAGCTCAGTACGCAGAGGCCTAGGTAGAGTCCGTAGCTAAGTATGTGGAACCCTACAGCTAAATTCCCAGGATAGTTTTGAGTCTGTAACCTTGAATTGAAGAACAATAAAGACAATTTTCGAATAATTCTTGCGTATTTCTATTTATATCTATTAATGTTAGATGGTATCGATGAATAATGTGTTTTATGGAATATTGATCGAATGTTGCGAAATTCTCTCGATATAAGTCTTTATAATGTACGCACTGCATGTTTAAGTACCTTCGCAAAGACTCTAATGAACTCTATTATGTTCACTAATAACTGAAGTAGATGTGCACGAACATTAATTCAGGTTTGTTCTCTTATGCGCGTAAGTGGATAAATTGACTATTAAAGGTCCACAAAGACTGATCATAGAACTTCACGAAGGTATGAAAACTATGTTAAAAGAGTCACCACAACATGTCGTAAGAGTGTATCGATCAGCACGGAGGCAGATCTGAGTTGCTGGAAGACATCACATTAGTCTTTGGATGCAGAAACTTGGTTCTTTCATCCCCCCATACTACTTTGGGTGACACTCCAACTTGCACTACATAGGTTGTTGTCGAAAGGGTTTTCTTGGTTGGCACAACTAACTCTGAACTAGGGTCAGGATCCCCAAAGCCAACAAATGGGTACATTGTCGGGACCGGGATCTACTTGAAAGAGATGTATGATGTTGCATCATTGGAATCCAGCCAAGAATGAACTGGAAAAGTGGTTGGATCGAAAGATTCATGATTTTGCGGTGCAAGAAAATAAGAATCCACGCCTGTCAAAGGAAGAGTGATTTAAAAAGTATCTGTATACAGAGATACACGAGATCTTCTCCTGCACTTTTCCCATTGAAATGAGTGGTTAGCTAAATTAACAGACACTCAAGGAAGGTGGAAGCTCGATAGTCCTATAATGTGGACTCCAGAGTTAGTGCAACGGCTGGAAACCTCTGAAAACAAAATCGCGTGCGCTGTTTATCATTGGCTCAATCGGATTCTGGGAGGATTTGTTACAAAATTTGTAGTTGATACCTTAGTTATTTATAACGAAGCAGAGCGACAATTTTTCAAAGGAATGCGAGGTAAGTATTTAAGATCATTGAATACTTGGATTAAAATGTTTTTGTGTGAAAAAATGGTTATGCCATTGGCTTGATGTTCGGAGCTACGCCAAGTGGAAGACTCTTTAGAGATTGAGAGAGATCATGCCCAGAATATAGTCCATTAATCAGACCTTCTTCAAGCAATGACAAAGGAGCAGTGCAAGCTTCACCGTGAAGTGTTGTCTTGTTGATAACATAGGTTTTCCCATGAACACATCATCCATCCACTTTGCCTCCACCTCCACCTCCACCACATACACCTTCGCCCACACCTCCACCTCCTCCAAAACCATTCAACATGGCGAACACAATGAAGTTGCCAATTTTCAAGGGCATAGGGAGTGAAGATACAAAGCAGTTTTGGTTTGTTGTGAATGTTGTATGGATAGTGCAACAAATTACTAATGAAAATATAAAGAAGGCACAGTTGGTTATTGTTTGGCAGGATTGCACGGTAAACTGGTATATTAAGTATTGTTCTGATAATCCTCTTGCATCACTAGCAGAGACTAAGAGAGCTTTAAACAAGGAGTTTAGTAAGCCTAAGTCTGACTCACAGTCAGTAATTGGATTCAAAGAAATCAAGATGAGGGTCAATGAGATGCTGTGGGAACTGGATCAAGGATTGAAGTGTCAAATTCGAGAAGCTAACATGTAGCTCATAGATAGTTAGCATAGTGAATGGTTTATAGCTTCGATTCTACCCCACCTGAGAATTGCTTTCTCACAAAAAAAGATAGGAACATAGGTGGAAGCCTTGGAAATCATGATGAGGTTGCATGCATGACCTATTCAGGATGTGACTTTGATGGTATAGTAGATCCTCTCTCAGTTACAAAGTATACACTTAGAATCTGCAAAGTTTGAAGAAAGACAATGAGACTAAACCAGAAGTGCACGCGGAAGTCTGGCATCAGAAGTGCAAGAGCGAGGGGCACGATAAAGACCACTGTCCCATGTACACGAATTATATTATGGGGGGGGACCAATTCCCCTGAAGCTAGAAGCCCTAGTAGGGCTGAGCGTGGGGGCTACGCTATGGTGCACTATTTGTCAAGGTACTAGATAACATGTGATGGATAATTGTCATTTACTTCAAAAGTTTGTCCATACACCCCAGCAGTTGTTATGTAACTTCTGCAAATCGGTGGGCCACAATGATCGCCATTGTTATAACTATGAGTTGATGATAGAATGAACACCTACATATCAATGAAAGTAGAAACTCGGCCTCCAGAGCAGGGTGTCGGAGGAGCCCGTGGACGTTATCAGGGACGCAAATGGGGCCAAGGAGGAGGAGGGCCTGGTAGAGGGCGTGGTTGGATCATCTCCTACAACTATGGATAGCCACGACACTACACATGAGAATGTCAGAATTAGACACGCCCCTCATGTCAAAACTATAGCCAGTTGGAACATACTAGAGAAGAGTGCCTAGTGTTAGTAGCTAAAATGCAAGAGAAGAAAGTGCAGCCTCAACAACCTACGCAAAAGTTACAAATGATGAGGGATGAGCCCCGCGAGGAGGATCAAATTGTGAATATAATGTTGAGAAGTGGAATAAAAACTAGTGATGATAAGGGTAAACGGCTTGAAGAGGACAAATGGGTCTGCAAGGCCCTAGAGAAGGAAGTTGGCTTTGATATAAATCGCTCTAAGGAAAATTTTATGGAAGTGAAGAAGAGCTTCACTTAAGCCTCCACCTTAGGAAGCTAGAACAAGGTGTAAGAAACCAGTGTGCCTACAGAGGGCTATCCCTATATCCTCACTACGTTTTTGGAAACTTGCATAAAACTGTTGCACGATCGAAAAGCTGTGGAAGACCTGCAGGAATTAATAAACAAATGCGCCAACAAAGAGAAGGTCCCTGATGGAAACTGAGTGGTAAGAAAAATTGGCAAACATAATGCTCAAAAAAGGTGTGACATGAGGCTCATTGCGCAGATAGGTGATTATTAGATGGACTAGGTCATCTTGGATCTGGGGTTCGATGTGAACACTTTACCAAAACAAACATGGGAAAGGATGGGGAGACCTATGCTGCAGTGGTCTCTGATTCAGCTCAGAATGGAGAACCAACAGAAAATCATCCCCATGGGATGATTATATGGAGTAACCATTGATATAGAAGGTGCAAGCATGATGGTCGACTTTGACGTTATAGAGATCATCGGTGATAGTAACCCATACGCCGCATTCCTGGGATTTAACTAGACCATTGATATGAATGGGGTCATCAATTTGAAGAAGAGGACAATGTTGTTTGAAACGAAATCGATTCAAGTTGTAGTACCATTGGACCCTGCAGAAGTGGTGTGCTATACTGAACCAGTTCATGATTATGAAAAAAGTGAGGATGAACTGGAATCTACAAAATAATAGTGCGAGATCAGGACTGGTTCAATCTGATAGTGAATGGACAGATTGTATGGGACCAGGAGAGTTCTTGCACCTTGGGTTCAAATGAAGAGTTGGAGTATTAGCAGAATCCTTTCAATGAAGTATCCACACTGCAATGCAATTTGATGACAAAGTCATTGCACTGTGTTTGTTCGGAGGTAAGGAAACTACCCTATTATGATGGTTAACTAATGTCAATCTATTTTTGGATGAAATTGAGTGTGAAGTCCCTGAGGATCACCGCTTGCAAGCTTTAGAGTTGGCACTGTGTGCTACCCCATAAACATAGTTTTGTTGGATGATGAGATTATAGAAGAATGATGAGGTTATGGTTTGGGAATCCTAACACTAGATTGAATGAGAAATATAATGGAAGGGATGATCCACGTGATCACCTATCGAAATGGACTAAAGCATGGGGAAGATAACTGAAACAAGAGTTAGTACACATATTTTGCCATATTTTGGATATAATTACCATCAACTGGTATCTGGAAATGGAGCTCTGTCATGACACCATAGAATGAGACGTGTTGAAGGAATGGTTCTTATTGACCTTTAGCTTTGAAGGTAGCTTCACAAGCATCGATGAAGAACTACAAGAGATTAAGGTAGTTATCTTCAGAATGCTACAAGAACCTATGGAATGGACCCAACAAGATTAGAGCACCCAACTGTGCCATGTGCTGGAATTCTATAATGTGACCACTGAAGAGGAGGATGAAGATCCAAGAAACATTAATATTCTAGACGCAGAGGGGCATCGCGAAGTTGAGGGCCCACAAATAGACAACCCAAACACCATTGAAGACAAAGCAAGTAAACATTGGTTCTGAAGCATAACTCAACTTCTAAAAGATTGGAGATTATTGGGACAACACTACCATGGATAAATTTTTTGATTTACTCTGCGAATACGAAGATCTCTTCCCCACTAATTTTTCGGATCTAAAGGGCATAATTGGTGATTTGGGCATTATGAATATCACTCTGAAACAGGACCTGAAACCTATTAAATAGAGGTCGTATTGCCTTAATCCTAAATACAAGGAAAAGGTTCGCCTAGAGTTGGATAAGATGCTGGAAGCAACAATCATAGAATCGGTTGAAGAATCTGATTGGGTGAGCCCGATGGTGGTTCAGGAGAAGAAACAAAAAGGTGAGATAAGGATTTGCGTAGATTTGTGGAAGCTTAATGATGCATGTGTCCATGACCCATTCCCAATGTTGTTTACAGATGAAGTGTTAGAAAATGTTCGAGGGCAGGAGGCCTATTCCTTTACTAATGGGTTTTCTGGGTACCATCAAATTAAGATCCTATTTGAGGATAGGAGAAAAGCGATCTTCGCAATAGAGTGGGTTTGTTTTCAATACACTATGATGTTGTTTGGACTTAAGAATGTGCTTGTCATATTTTCTCGCGTAGTTATAGTAGCGTTCAAAGAGTTCATTCATAAGTTCCTAGAAGTATACTTTGATGACTAGATGGTGTCTGGATTAGTGAAGCGCTATGTAGAAAGTTTTCACCTGATGTTGGATACGTGTCATAGATATCGGATTATGTAGAACTTGAAGAAATGCATATTCTATGTTCCCTTTTGGACTTGTCGGGTCACATGGTGTGCAAGCAAGGATTGGTGGTGGACCCTGCAAATATTTTGGTGATAGTGAATCTGGAGGACCAAAGGAATGTTAAGTAACTGTGTATGATGCTGGGACATACAGGATATATAGAAAATTTATCAAAGCTTATGCTAAAATTATTGTGCCCATGGAGAAATTACCGAAGAAGTACACAATATTATATTGGGACAAAGAATGTCAACGCAGCTTAGATGTATTGAAAGAAAAGATGATCACTGTGCCTATCCTGGTATTCCCTGACTAGAAACATGAGTTTCACATACATGTGGATGCCTCTTGCATTGTGTTGGGTGCAGTGTTAACGCAGGTTGTTGAAGGCTAAATGGAACATCCTATGGCTTTTGCCGGTAGGAAATTATCGAAGGCTCAGAAGAATTATTCAATGACTAAGTGTGAAGGATTGACCATGTTGTACACGCTACAAAAATTCAGGCATTATCTGTTAGGAGGGCATTTCAAAATGTACACAGATCATTCTGCCTTGAAATACCTGGTCAATAAGCCTGTGTTAGGGGGGAATATCTACAAATGGTTTCTATTACTCCAGGAGTATGAATTTGAAGTTATTCTGAAGCCAGGAAGGTTAGATGCAGGACCTGACCATTTGTCGTGGACCGAAAGAGGCGAGGAGCCCAATAATCTAGAGGAAGGGTTGTAAGATGCGTATCTCTTTTTGGTGCGCATAGAAGATAATCATTTTTCATACATTATTCACTTCTTGACTACGGGGATGGCACCAAAAGGATATACTAGTTAGCAGAAAAAGGAATTAGTAGTGCACGCAGCTAATTTTTCAGTCATTAAGGGACATTTGTATAAGATGGGTGCAAATGAAATATTGTGAAGATATGTGTGGGATTTTTAGCGGGACAGCGTTCTCGATGAAGCTCATGGGGGAGCTGTGAGAGGTCGTTATGTAGGCAAGGCAACTGTGCAAAAGATTTTGTGCACATGCCTATGGTGGCCAATGATCCACAAGGATTCCAAGGCATATTATAAGGCATGCGATGCATGTCAAAGAACTGGCAAACCATCGTGAAGGGATGAGTTTCCATTACATCCTCAAGTATCTTTGTAGCCATTTCAGAAATGGGAAATTTATTTCATTGGGCCAATTCATCCCTCGGGAAAGAAAACAGTTGCACGCTATATCATCAACATGATGGAATATCTAACTAGATGGGCGAAATCACAACCAGTTAAGGATTGTACAGGGTCTAGGACAACAAAACTTTTGTTTGAGTATGTCTTAACTAGATTTGGTTGCCTGAAAGTGTTAATGTATCGGTATGCACTTTCTGAATGCAACGATCAGTGCACCGACTGAAGAATTCTAGGTCTACCATCACAAGAGAACACCGTATTACCCACAAGCCAATGGAACTGTTGAAGCCTTCAAAAGGATTTTGGAGAACGCACTAATGAAGAGCTGCAATGTGCAACAAAATGATTGGGACATGTGTGTACTTGCAGTACTATGGGATTGTAGGACAACTTTTAAGAAGATGACAGGGAAAACGTCATTTAGATTAGTATATGGGGTCGAATTTGTAATGACAATGGAGTATATTATGTCTATTCTACACATAGAAGCTCTCACATGTATGGTAGATCACGAGGCCCTGAAGGAACATCTTGCGGAGCTGATGGAGCTCGAAGAGGATCAATTTTTGAAAGGATTTCATTAACAAGTATAGAAGGAACACAAAAAAGTGTGGCATGATAGCCATATCAAGCTTCACACTTTCAAGGTAAATGATCTTGTCTTGATATACAATAGTAAATTCACTAAATTTCCAGGTAAATTCAAGATGAATTGGCTAGTGCCATATATTATCAAAGAAATTACAGATGGGGGCATAGTTTAGCTTGCAAATTTGAATGGGGAATCTTTCCTGGGAAGAGTGAATGGGAGCAAGTTGAAATTGTATACAGGGGATCCCACACAATGATTATATGGCAGCAAGACAGTCTTAGTGCTCCACGCAGTTGCAAGGGAGCATGGGACTATAAATTACACTGCCAGGTTTGGAGGACAATAGAGTGAGTAGGATGCACGGACAATGACAGAGATGTAATCCAAGGATCTGCACATAGGAAGCTGCACCATGGGGGAAGGTGCCATGCAGCACAATACGAAATTGATCATTACAGTTACTATTCATGACTTGATGGCCATAAGACGGTTAGAATCAGTGGGGTGGTGGCATTTAAGGAAAAAATATGTGAAGATCTGCCACCAAAAAAACTTTTATTATCATAAATTGGGGGGAACGGTGGGATTTGAATTCAAAACCCCCTATAAGTTACGTGTGTCGGTCCAACAGAGAACACTTTGCACTCTCAGAATTCTTGCTGAATTTCGTTGCATACCGCCTATGAGCCTAGCGTTTTGGGAAGAATTCTTTTCACACACAAACATTTTTCCTGAAGCCCGTGAGTTGTTTATGGGTAGAATGACTGCCACCAACCCCGTTGAAGCCCTGAGTTTGGAAGCAGTTGTGATTGATGCTCTAAGACAATAAGTATCAAGTACAGAAGCTATGCATGTGGTGCCCATGACATTGAGGTCTCCCATGCCGAAACAGACCATGGAAAAGACAAGAAACCTACCATGAAAGAGAAGCAACCTCTAGTAAAGGAAAAGAAGAAAAAACCAGTGTAGGTATGCGCATACCATGACATAGACGGAGAAGAAAGATAAGCAACCAGCGAAAGTAGTGGACCTAGAGATGGAAGGAGCCAAAGGGACAAAGGATATTGATGCTGAAGGAGAGGAACCCATAACAAGGCTACCCAAGTATATCCCTCCGTGGAAGGGAAAAGAAAAGGTCAAGAAGGACCCTAGATGCTGAGAAATTTAAAATATCCACACCTCTGCTACCTGAGCAAGTCCCTTTTGAAGGCAATCGGCTCGCAAGGGTCTCATTGTTAAAAATGGAATATTGGGACCTCGCGGATGACGCTAAGTTCCCACACTTGGCGACGAACAAATATATGAGGCGGGTTTATTATGAAGAAATAGGTGTTACAGCACTGGAAATGGAGGAATCGGTCCACGGTGTCAAGCAATTAGGGTTCCTCAATTTGTGATGGGTGCCACATTACCACTGCACCCCCATTAATATGATATGTGTGCGCTAACTACTCACATTGGTGCATGATGAATGTTTATGGCTAGGAGGGCCTATCCCCATTACAGACATCCTAATTCAAAAAATTACGCACCTACTTTACGAAGGTCCAAACCTGGCTAAGGAGTTTGGAGGAAAGACAGGGGAAAATGATCTTGCAAAGAGGATGAAGAGGAATTACAACCTCCTCAAAAAGTCACTAGGGTATTCCATCATGTCCATAATAGACTCGACAGTACAACTGACTGCCTAGATCTTGTCAGGGAAGGTGATGATAAAATGTCATTCAAATGAAGTTTCGGTTCTTGTAGGTTGCCCTTTGTTACGCAATGTGCGAAAGACATACAATTCGATTAGGCCAGGTACCTATGCCAGGAGTTCTTAGAAAACTGTTGCGAGGCACAGCACGAATCCAACTCATTTCATTATGCTTGGTTATTTTTGTCAATTGTGCTTGTTGCATGGGAATTGTTGGAGCATAGCCAATTTCCTCCACTAGAAGAAGGATTGCTAGAAGCAGTGCAATTCGCTTCCTTATGGTCTACAAAGGATTTCGCACAGATTACAGAGACGAAGATATTTTGGGTTTTTATAGAATGAGTCTCTACAAGGCCATCAATTAGCGTCTGAGGTTGTCTCCTACCTTCTTCACACAACTGTAAGATTAGGTGACATTCAAAGCTTACTTCCATAGATTATTTATCTAGGTGCGAAAGGATCCAGAGCAGAAATGGCATAACTTTCCCTATTTGGTGATAGAAATAGATGTGCAGGAAGTGGTAGAGAAATCGTCTGCAGAGTGGTGTGCCCCGTCAGACTTAGTTGTTGGACCAAGCACGAGTGCGGAATGTTTTACTGCATAGAAAAGGAAGGAGGCAACTAAGCAAGCTACGAGTAACTTGGCTGCATAGAAAAAGAAGGAAGCCATAAAGAAGGTTCATGTTGAGTAGGAAGGCGCTAATATGGAGCAGGTGGAAAAAGAAAAGTGTGAGTCCCAGAAAGGTGACAAGTCATCTTCGTCAAAGACAGAGTCAGAGGAGCTTTCAGGAAAAGGCGGCAATGGCGATGAGGGGCAACGCACCCCCTTCATTTTGAAAAGGCATGGCATGGAGTAGCAAGGTGGAACATGGAAATAAAAGAAATCTTAGAAAACATAGGTTGATCCCATGGTGTTAACAGAAAGCGATATTGATGAGATCGATGATAAAGTCAGGGACACCGCAATAGAAGTGTTGCAGCAGTTTGAGCAACAATACATGTAGACATTAGGGGGCATTCAGAAGGATCTGCGAGAGTTGCAGCTCCAAGCAACCAAGATCCAAGAAGATGTCAAGCAAGCGAGTGGGGCATAAGGAAATTTGGCATGGGGAAAAAGTACAATCATGGAGATGGCCTCGCTGTAGGATGTGAGTAGTCTTCCCCTTGCCTGAAGGCTTAGACCATGCTGAAACACATGAACATCACTCATTGCTTGACAAACTCACCAAAATGGGACTGAACCTTATTGCACTATCACTTGTGTCACTACATGCATTACTACAGGGAGTCATGGAAGAGCTTTGGATTAGAGAACAATGAGCACTTAGTGTTGTCAATGAAATTAAAGTCAATAATCAGCAACTATTCGCTGAAAAGACGCAGGTTTTGAAGGAAAAGGAGACACTACAGGAGCATAGTTCACAACTGGATTCAGCAGTAGCGGAGGCATGTAAGATATTGCCCAAGCTTCACATCCCGAAGGATGCACAGCTAGAAGCCAAAATTAGAAAATTAGTTGGTAGTGTGCATGAGGCTAAAGCATAGGTTGGCTGAGTCGCGTTTGAGCTCAACACAAATATTACAAAGCTGCAGTTAAATCTGCAACCAACAACTCTGCTTAAGGTCTGAGAGCAGTGCGGAGCCTTAGTATGGGAAGGCATGGCTACCTTGGATGCCACAGTCACTAACTGTGTGACATTATTCAAGAAACCTATGGAGCTACTGACCAATCTGGAGGAGGATCTAAACCTGCAGACATTGAACATAGAGGTGAGGGAGCTGTAGCAGTAATATGATGAAGTTAGGGCATCTATGTTCTCCATAGCACTAGTTCAAGCCTTGTCAAATTACAAGAGTGAGTAGAGGAAGCACAGAAGAAGGAGGCCTTGCTAAAGTCTAGGTTGGAGGAGGCTTATCAAGCCACGACTACTATTCTTGATAAACTTAAAGGGTTGCCGCAGAAACAACAAACCATGAGGTTCACTGTAGAAGGACCAACCATGGAACAATTGGTCAAGGAAGTCAAACAAGCAACAAATCAGAGCGTTGCTAAAGTCGCAGTGATCCAGGTGGAGCTAGTGGATTTCGTAGTAAGATTGCAGTGCCATCCGAGTGACTTGAGGGCAAGCCACGATCTTTGTGTTGGGGGCCTTTTGGGATGGGGTACCTTGGTTTAGTTTTGGGGTTATGATAACCCAAGTTTTGATATAGTCGTTGTAAATAATGAAAAGCCTCCGTGATTTGTGGGTGCAGAGCACGTATATGAATAAGCTTCAAAGGGGATTAGCCACTTCTTTTATGTAAAGTTTGAGTTGGTTTTGAGATCCACCCATGGTCTACGAACCATGGCATTGTATGAAAAAGACTATAAATAAGTGTGTCTTAGAAAATCTAAGGCATGATGTTTTTGGGTAGTAATCGATGATAAGGAAGGGGAAGTGACAGTAAGGAGAAGTGGGTAAGATAGAAGAAAGGCTCCGCAACGGAGTGCGCAAAGGCCTAGGTATAGTCCACAACTTAGTGCATGGACCCCTGCAACTAAGTGGGCAGGGTAGTTTTGAGTCTGTAACTTTGAATTTAAGATCAATAAATATAGTTTCTAAATAATTCTTGTGTATTTCTATTTATCTCAGTTAATGTTATATGTTGTCGATGAATAATGTGTCTTATCAAATATTGATTGAATGTTGTATGATTCTCTCGAATAAGTCTTAATAATTACACACTGCATGTTTAAGTACCTTCGTGAAGACTTTGATGAACTCTGTTATGTTTACTAATAACTTAAGTAGATCTACGCGAACACTAATTTAGGTTTGCTCTCTGATGTGCGTAAGCGGATAAATTGACTATTAAAGGTCCGCAAACACTGATTGTAGACCTTCGTGAAGGTCTGAAGACTATGTTCACAGAGTTGTTGCAATGTGCCCTAAGAGTGTATCGATCTTTGCGAAGGCAGATTTGAGGTGCTGGAAGACATCACACTAGTCTTTGGATGCAGAAACTTGGTTCGTGCATCCCCCCATACTACTTCGGGTGAGATTGCAGCTTGCACTACATAGGTTGTTGTCGAAAAGGTCAGTAGTGTAAGGTTTTGTTGGCGGCATAGCTAACTCTAAACCTTGCTCAGGACCTCCTAAGCCAGCGAAAAATTTAATCTCTCTCAATACTTGATAGATCTAGAATTAAAAAAAGTCTAAGCTAATAAATCTTTTTTTCCAAACAAAATTTTATATAAAAAATTTCTAAATAATTATAAATTATTTAATAAATATTTTTTTGAAATTAAATTATTCAATGGATATTTATTTCAAACTTCTTTCTATATACATTAAAGTTAAGAGTGATTGAAATTTATTTTGAAATATACGACCCAAAATATGCTAAACCCCAATGACTTCTCTCAAGTTTTTACAAAAATTCCAAATCCTAATAGCTTAAAATAGCTTATCAACGGATTTTTTTAATTTTATTTTTTGGTTTCTCTTAAATTTCTTAAGACTATTAATTTTATATATAGTGTAAGTCGATTCAATATTTAAATATATGGGTTTTGGTTTAGATATCATCTTCATTTGTCGAGGGATTTGTTTTCCTCAAACTGTGCTTAACAACTTTGCTTGCGATATACATTCCACTGAAAGGATATATATTTTTATGATTGAGATAAATTATCTTATATCTTATATATATTTATGTTAAAGTCACAATAATCATTAACAATTTAAAACAATATTCACTTTATTTATTTATATTCAATAATTTATTTTATATTTACATGAACATTTATTTATATTTTATTAAAATTAAATAAAATTATTTGAAATAATAATATTTTTTCTTTATTTTTAAATAATTAACATATTCCTTTTTTTTATATTTTTAATTCAATAATTATATAAATTTTTATATAATATTTTTATTCATCCATCTAAAATCTAAATTTGTACATTTATCCATCAAAAGAGAGGTTAGTTTATATTTTTATTGACTTTAATATTAAGATTCCTAATTATATTTATTTTCGACAAGGAAAAAACTAAAAACTAATAAAGTTGTTAAATATGCATCCAAACCTACCTTTTGGAACTATGATTTGAATACAGATTTGCTGATTTGAATAATATATCAGATGGATTAAAGAATCATTATGAATGATATATAAGATGGATTAAAGAATTATGAGAGATATAATTGATATTACAAAAAGAAGAAAACCTACTCATGAAATATCATTATCACTAAAGTCAATAGAATTATTATAAAACGTCATGATTATTAAAGGAAATAAAGTTTCCATTAATACAACATTTTTATTCTTTTAAATTGGATAAGGAGATATTAGAAAAGGGAAAATCCGTAGATTATGATGCTTTTTAATGATTGAATCCATAGAAACTCCATTCAAGGATGGAGCACGGAAAATGCATATAAAAGTGATTGTTCTCCAATTCATTATGCTATTATTTGAATATAGACTTAATACCTTCGGTCTATGATTTGATGATGGACTCACTTCCTTTCCCTATTTATGTATGTAGGTAACATTCAGTGAATTTTAAAATTCAAATTTGGAAAGTTAAAGAATGTCTCTATCTGATTATCAAACATTATGATGGCCATGGACAAATATGTATGAAGTGGAAAAAAAATGATTTATTTATTTATTAGTAATTAAAAATCAAATAAATTTATTATTATTTTTGAAAATTATAAAAATAAATATTTGAAATTATCTATTAAAGTTTTTGTTTTTATATAGTTTGATCATTGAGTCAAGAAGTTGATTCTACAGTCTAGTATAAAGGGATGTGTAAGTTTGTTGGTGCATCCATGCCTCTTCAAAATAAAAATAAAAAATTAAAATTATGTTTTAAATAGAAAAATAATGTCGGTTATAATTTAAAAAAATGAATATGTTATAAAGTAATTAGAAGTAAAAAAAATGTGTGGATCAAATGTTTAAACCTTATAGTTTTCAAAATTGTTTCAACCAGAGATTTAAATAAACTATTTGAAGATCTATGTTAACTAATTTATGTTGATATAAAAAAAATTAAGTTTTTACGGTTAAAATTTTTATTTGGTTCTATATATACTCTATTTAGAATTCATAAATAAAATTTAAACATGAAAAATAACACATTGTATTTTGCACTCTAAAAACATTTTGCACTAAAATTGACCCTCCGGCTCATGTTAGATCCGTACTTAAGATGGATCTATTGGTAGTACTAGAATCAGTTAGCAAGCTCGTAGAAGTTACGTTTTTAATTTATCTATAATTGATATGTTTTCTTCAAGATTTTAAAATATTTCTTAATCTTATGAAGTGATATATATAGTATATATATATATATATATAATATCTATAATATATATATATATATATATATATATATATATATATATATATAACCTCTTGTATGGGGACTTTGTCTTTATGTAAACAAGGAGGAAAGATTTCTTTTCTTTTCAATCTTTATAACACTAATTGATAACATTTAAGGAAGTTATCAATGCAATTTTCATTTATGAACCTCCATCATTGTCTAATTATAATTATTATTATTGTTCCTAATTTAGTCTATCTTCATAGGCTTATGATTCATTATCATTGTAGTGCCATCAATTTGTTAATTAAATAACAGAGACAATGGACATGTTACTGAAGAAGCACCATGAAGCGTGTGTGTTGTTAACATGTTGGAGCTCCTTTACTCACACCTGATCTTCACTTATCTAGAAAATTCACTCATACTCCCATTCAAACAATTACGCTAGATCAAATATGATGTATTAGATGTGTTTTGCACCTTACAAATGGTACAATGAAATTTCTTGATGATTTTCTTAGCCTTTATATATGTACTTGGATGGTGTAATGACTTTTAGTGAGGGTGGTAGTACACAGGGGCTTCGCCTTATTGACCAATGTCATACTATGATCATTTATAAAGGGGGTTTTTTAATAGTTAAAAATAGAGTCCATATAAAATAAGTATAATCTAACCTACTAAAGTAAAGCTAGACCAAAAATAGAATACATAATGAAGTAAAATAGATGAATTGTGGAGGGAAGAACCTTTAGATCTATTTTGTTAATAGTATAAGCAATAATATAATAGTTAGTTTTGTAAACCTTAGTCCTAGGTATGAGTTTCTCCCCCCTCATTCCCACCTTTGGCCTCGTAGAGCTATAATAAGATTGTTGACAAAGATGTTGGAAGGAAATATGGATTTTGGGGGCATAATCTCGCACAAAAATTCTATCTCTTTCCCCTTGGGTTAGCCTTCAATATGTAGATGAATGGAAACTTGTAATATGCTAGAGGGGTGAGCTTTGATGCTTTAGTGATATAAGTAAACCTCAATTTCAATACAAGTCATAATCAAGCATGTGAAATGTGCATTCCATCATGCAATCATTATACTTGTATTATCAAATTCTTAGGGTAAAGAGGTAGTATTGGGTTGTTATTGATGCATGACATGATGGTTACATGCTGCAAAGAGAGAAACTAGTGATTGATCTCATTTTTCTGTGAAGAAAGTGTGTGACTACCCTCAAAACTCAATAGAGAAAGGAAAAGTGTATTATCTCAGTAAGTGAATGTAGTAGGTCCTTAAAAACTAAGAGAGAGAGGATGTAAGAGAGAGAGGACCTAAAAGAGAGAGGTAAGAAAATGATTATAAACTAAGAGAGAGAAAGACGAAAATGTGTTTCAAGTTTTGCATGGATGTGTGGTAAGAAAATTTTATAGGTATTCGGTGTTATAAGAAGGTGTATTCAATAAAAATAGGGGATATATATTAAAAATAATGATTACTTTTACTACAAATGTGTATTGGAAGGCGGGTTCAAAAAATGATTTTGGGATGTTTTCTATCATCCGATATTAAATGTATCCTTAAATACCCCTCAAAATTGGGCATTGTGACACAGGTTGACTACATTAGGACCACATGTGAAAATAGTGCTTATTGAAATAGGACTCAATAGTGTTTCATATTCTTCTATTATTTTTATATATCTTCCCATAATATGTGAGGACATAATTTTCACATAGAAGTGTGCCATCTCCCATGGTTAGTTTGTGCTAATCGGTCACTTTCTAATGTAATGATGCATATCCCCTCCATACATAACAATTTCCATCTTATTACCTTATGTTGTAAGGGCTACAACTACCCTCCAAAATGTTTCCTATGCTTCAATTTTGGAGCCTCTATTCTAAACCACAACAACCCATCTCTCACTGACCCAAGTACTTGTGCTTTGACTGAGCCTTATTATTTTCATCGTGGCTTGTGTTTTCTCGCTTAGTTCATTTTATAACCAACAAGTTGATCTCTTGACTTGGTCACTTCACAGTTCTTGGCTTAGCTTAGAGAACTGCGCAATTCTTGAGGGCAACTAGCCTTGCTGTTGGGAATTGCGTAGTCCTAATTGCCAATGGGCCTTGAGCTCAGGAAATGCGTAGTACTAAATGGAATCCATCCTTGAGCTAGGAAATTGCGTAGACATGAGAGGCACCCTAGAGCCACTCAACCCAGAAATTGTGCATAACCCACTATGCTCAAAAATGGCTTAGTGCATGAACCAGAGAGTTGTCGGGTCCTTCCCATAACTATGCAATCTTTTTAGACAACAAATGGTAGTTTTTCCTGAAAAAGAAAAAAGAAAAGAAAAAAATCATCCCTAAAAATAAGGACCTACTTTTAGTAACCCGGAGGAGGCACTTGCACTATTTTTTAAACTGCCGCCAAGTGTCTTTTCTTCCTCGATTTTAGGCATGCACATCATAAACCCTAATTTGACCAAATCTATTTAATCAAACTTGTTAGATCTCATTTTCACACTCAATCTTGGAGCTCTAGCATTCCCGAGGAGGTCAAGGAACCTTCAATGTGATCATCATCGCTTTTCCATGTGAGTTTTTCTTTTCTAGTCTTTTACCACCTTTTATGTCACTTTTTGTTGTTTAGCTTGTGAGAGTGTTCTTTCACTTGTTTATTTCAAATATTTCTTGTGTTTTAATTTTTTTTATCTTG
>APFE030717858.1:0-13517 GCA_000404065.3 Pinus taeda
ATTTGATTAAGATTAAGAAAATGTTAATAATTTTCATAATATATATTTTTTTAAATACAAAGTTCGAGAATCTATTTCTTTTGTTAAGAATGGTAGATCCTTTTTTTCATTATGGTATCTGCAAGCAGGTTACAACCACTTATCTTAATTAGGTGATCTCAAACTTCTTGTTGGAAAAGCAGGTTTGTTGACCACAAAACCGCATTATACGCCATCTAGTAGCAAAAAGTAGTTATTTTATATAATCAAGCTATATATACTTGATTATCATGTACACAACCATGATTTGTCTTTCTAGATATATAAACTACTACAAACTGGGACGGAAATGCTATCCACATAAAAACTTAAGCAAAAAGACTATGACTTCATCCTCCTAGTTATCCTGATGAGTCGATGTCAAGTTACCCAGGGTTGGGTCCTTCACACTGATCTAAGAAGATTGGTAACTAAGAACATGCTTGAGAATGTTTTCTAGATTTGACTGAGATGACCATCCAGATTTTTCCCATCGCCTTTGCTAGGAGGCATTTAAGGAGCCAATACATGCGTATAGTCTATTTATATTGTGATTCTCTACCGCGAGTGTGTCTAAGATCAGGAACCAATACTTTCCACTCTTCCACGTCCACTGCCCGCACTTTCGCAAATCTGTTGATGTCATCCTCCCACTCAGAAATGAGTTGTTGAATCTCCTCTTTGGTGCCACCCACATATGCAATAATTATTTATTGGATCAGTTTGCCAACTGGTTTCCTCCCACTGTGTTTTCCAAGATTTCTCAGCTCATCCTCAACCTCACTCTCCTGGAGTCTCTTGTCTCTGCCTTGCCTTTCCCTGAACTAGCCATTATTGTACTATTGCATAACCTTATAGCCTATTGATGACAACAGCCCAAAACTAGCTTCAGTGCTTTTTTCCTCTAAGAGGAGTTACCTACTTCAGGACCAAGAAACAAAAAATTCCAAACCATTATTTTCATAATTTTCAACAGCCACTCGTTCTCTTCATCCAATGTTTCTTCCCCCCATATATCTTATTCAAAGCCCCTAAGTGTTAAAGACCCGCAACATCACCATTTTAATGATGTTTGGGCCTGCACAAGACTATGTAACTTCAACCTTTCAGTATAGTCAACCAAATATCAATTATATATATATATAGAAGTGCGCCCTTCCAATTCCGCTTACCAAACTTATGGCAATTTGTATAAACATTTTGCTCAATAACAAAAATATGCTCTACAATTACGTACCTTCCACAACGCTTCCACTGCAATAAACTGATTTCAACGCAGTCTCCCACATCTTCAATTTATTCATTTGAATTAGAAATGATGCTGGCTCATACGGTTTTTAATATCAGTGCTTTCAATCCAAAGTCTATACTAAACCAACAATTTGATCATTCAACTTACCTCCCCAATGAATAATCTGGGCTACGCAACCTTCACTACTTATGCATCTGGTTATTAACGTTCCGCTCCACGATTTCTATCCTGCAATTCTTGAATGAATTCTTAATGATTATTACAACGTCACCATTTCCTCAATGCTAGATTTCAACGAGTTTTTCCAGACTTATGTTCAACGCTGATTTTTCCTCAATTCAATACGGTCGCTTTCTACAAACAATTCTCCAGCGCTGACGGTCTCTCCTGCAAACATACTCTTTCACAAATCAATGTCAATTTTAACAAACAAATCATTCCCACTCGGTCTCTACGTTCCATTTTGTTCCCTCAACAATACCAGCAGATCCATAAAAGTCGATTTCCATACTCTCAATTGGATTCCACGCTATATATAACACAATTCCACTTGTTTTCAATCAATCCAACATTACGCAGTAAATGAATTCAAAACCTGCGCTTTCAACATAGATTAAATCACCACCAAGTTCATTAATTTTAATGTGAGACATAAATCAGATCCATTTAATTTAAAACAGGCCGAAGCACAGTTCTATCAATGTCGACTCATATAAACGATGCCACTCCATACCACTACATAGACAACCATTCTATATTGTAAATTCATACAATTTCAAATATATTGATTTCAGTTTCACCTGTATACAGCTTCAATAACTTGATTCACATAATATGTCAACTTTTATCATTGTACCACAGACCAACACATTAACAATAATAATTCACCATTTATTCGTACCCAGTCCAGTGCAGTTGACATTGATTATGCAGATCGAAAAACTTTTGTTGGCCAGATATTTCATTTCTTTGGCCCTTTACAATTGCTGAAGGCTTACAGCCTTGTTGTTCAAGCCTACTCTCAAAATCACACTCACTCACAATCTCAATGTATTTTTCTCTCAAAACCCCCTCCTATTTATACAATTTTAAAAATAATCTAATTTAATGCTCAATCCCCTTAATTTCTCAATACCACTAAAATATCTCAACAAATCCTATCATCTAGAATCTTATCCGTTTATATCCTTAACTAGTCAAATTCTCTCATATCCTTTTATTAATAAAAGGATATTTACAAAATCCTCATTTTCTCCTATTTTATTTGAAATAACAAATTAATTAAATAAAATATTACAAATTGTCACACCCCCTTTTCTAACATATTTACAAAAAAAAATACCCTTGATGCTCTTGCATCATTACATTACCATGGCTTAGAAATACCACATGCCCAATATGATGTGTTGATATTCCATCTTCTTAAATTAATTAATGTGAGGTAATTTAATTAATAGAGTATATTTAACATGAAAATAAATATTATAATTGATATGTCAATATTACCATGAATATTCCAACATATTTCACGGGGTTTAAATACCTACGATGAACCTAATAATTAAATTATAACTATGAAAGATCTATTCTTATGATTAGCATAATTATAGGCATATATATTTTCAATTTTATTTTCAATTTAAGTTAACGGAAAATATTAACATTAAATTAAGACAAACTAGGGAAGCCATATAGATTAAATAGATTGAACTACAAATAAAATTCAATCCATGATAACCATGAAAATGGTTACCCCAATATTCCTATCACATTCCATAGCTTAAAAAAACATGGAAATTAACTAAATTATAACATTATTACAAACTATATTGTGATTGTTTATAAATAATATTTTTTTCATCCATATTTCAACAACAACAAAAAATCTTAGTGGAAAATTTTAGTGGTGAAATA
The DNA here is from genome assembly GCA_000404065.3 of Pinus taeda. Lineage (NCBI taxonomy): Eukaryota > Viridiplantae > Streptophyta > Pinopsida > Pinales > Pinaceae > Pinus > Pinus taeda. The sequence continues at coordinate 3,185 of APFE030717858.1, forward strand.
TGTCAATATTAATATGAATGTTAAAACATATTCCATGGGGTTTAAATATATGCCATCAACTTGATAATTAAATTATAACTATGAAATATATACTCTTATGATTAGTAAATTATAGGCATATCTATTTTGGAGTTTATTTTCAATTTAAGTTAAAAGAAAATATTAACACAAATTAACAAACTAGCGAAGTCATATAAATTAAATGGATCTAATTACAAATAAAATTCAATCCATGATAATCATCAAAACTAGTAACCCATAATACCTATCACATTTCCTAGATTAAAAAAAAAAGAAATTAACAAAATTATAAGTTTATTACAAGTTATATTGTGATTATTTATAAGAATATTTTTTTGCATGCATATTTCAACAAAAAAAATAATATTAGTGGAAAATTTTAGTGAAAAAAAATCTTTGTTGGGTTTTCTTGATGCCAATATCAAGACCAAATGCATCACTATTTACTTCACACTTTTAATACCCATTATAGGATTACATTATTAGCCATGTTGTTGAATTATGTTACATATTGATATCCATTTTACCTTGGGATTTGAACTTGTGTCATGCTCTTAACCATTATATCTACTCAAACTATATAGTAGTATATCACTTTTTAGAAGCGATATATAATACTATTTCTTTTTTGGCTTCACTATTTACTTCACACTTTTAATACCCATTGTAGGATTACATTATTGGCCATGTTTTTGGATTATGTTACATATTGATAGCCATTGTAGCTTGGGATTTGAGCTTCTGGCATGCTCTTAACCATTAGATGTACTTGAAATATATACTATTATATCACTTTTTAAAAGCGATATATAATACTATTTATTAAGGGGACTTGAACCTTGAACCTCATGATTTTACTGTATCACTTTTTAAAAGTGATATATAATACTATTTCTTCGTTGGCTTGACCCACACATAAATGTGAACCTTAAATCTCATGATTTACATAATACTTCATAACAAGTTGGTCACCAATTGAGATGCCCCACAAATTTATATATAATAAATTATAACTATTTAATATACAAATAAAATCTAAACTTTTATATTAAATTAGAAAAATCAATTAAAAATATATATCTAATTATTTTTATTTTAAGATATAGATTTATTAATAAGATTAAGTTAAAAATTTAGTAAATTACAAAATATAATTAAAATATATTATATTGAAAAACTTAATAAAAAAAAAACTAATCTAAATTTTAGAAAATAAAATAATTTAATTAAGCCATATTTTTTAAGTATAATTTAAATCTTAAAAAATATAAAATTTAATTTTACCTAATGTAAACCTTTTATCTTAAAAATTTATAACTGAATTATGTAAGAAACCACCCTTATTAATTTAACCTCATGTAAACCTTTTATTTTAAAAATTTATAACTGAATTATATAAGAAACCACGCTTAATATAATTTTATTATTGATCCGGTTCTTCAATTAAAATTTTATGATACATTTAAACACTAACCATGTATCTATGTTGCATAATGTTCCTCGAAAAAGTTGAACAATGATAAGTTCTTGGAAAGCATCTTTCTGACGAAGTAAATATTTCACGAAGACAGTTGAAATATTTTCTGACATCGTAACAAAACAATGACGGATAAGGTCCCTTGATCCTCCTCGTGCTACGCAGTGGTCCCATATAGTGGTGGAATATTTTCTGACATCATAACGAATCAATAACGTGTCATTACTATCTCAATCGGAGGGAAACTAAATTTGAATGTGGTCGTTTCTACACTACGCCACGAATTTGTCCCTTGTTAAAAAACATACGCATTAAACAAGGAATCGGCTTTACATATTCATTCTTTGCCGATGCGGAAGTATTTTAATGTGTGAAAGGTGTTTTCAAATGTTTTGTTGCCTAAAAAAAAGTATTTTCATGTTTTTTTATTGAATAATTGATTTTAATTTTTTAAGATAATTTTAAGAATATTTGTTAAATCAGTTATTTGGAATTAATTAAAAGTGTGATTGATTATAAATATTTGCATATTTTGGAGTTTATATTCATGTTGAGATAAAGATCTAAATGCTCATGTTAGGGGAATTACAGATATATGGTAGTTTGGATTACAAATAAAAGCCGAGTATCCGTATCACAAGTTCGACGGAGTAAATAACATATATACACATATATACAATCCGTCGTTTTAGAGGAGAAATAACTATTTAGACTCTCTGACATGAATTTCTCTACAATCACAAAAACCAGTTAAGCGTTTTAACTGGCATATAGTTTCTTGTTAAGCGTTTTAACTGGCATATAGTTTCTTTCTCAATAGCAAATGCAAGATGTTGCCTATTTAAGGGAGCATGTGGGAAGATAGATAAAAGTGTTTTGTATATACACAATATATAGTCGAGTGAAATGAAATACTTAAGAGTACTTCTCCTAAAATGTCATCAATTCCCTAGTTGCCCAAAATAATGTAACTGTTCTCACGGTATCTGAAAATCATATTTGTTGAACTTTCCTATATATTTTTCAAACACAATATTTAGTTCTTTTCGGTTAAACTAATACACTTTTCTAATTTTCAGAGTGGAGTGCCCACCGATAGATAAAAAAACGTAGATGGCATCCCATGAAGTTAATATTTTGAACATAGCACCTTTTATTTATTTTTTACAAATATTTCTAATTTTATAAATATGGAAAATATTGTAATGATTATAATTATGATTTTAATTATTAATTAATCTTTTTAGTTATGATAAGTATTAATTAATATATGTCATTTGGTGATAGTTATTAAATATATGTTAATTTAATATTATTACCTAAAAGACATAATGAGAGGTAAATTTTTACATTTTTCCCATATGTTTTTAGGTTTTCATGTTACTATAATTTGAAAATATATGGTATATATACATATTCAAGAATAAAATTAGTTTCTTTATGGTATAATGACCTAGCAAATACTAGGTCAACCAACTAGTATGCTTACTTTAAAGTTTAGAAGGCAAGTCACCACAACAATACTTATAAGCAATCAACAACACAACCCTATTTAACAAGGTATTATAGATGTTAGAGATCAAACAAAACAAATATATATTCAAGAATTTGTGCAGCTCACAAAAACACTCTACACTTCATCATTAATAATCAAGAATATATGTAGTTTACATGCAAGTAGGAGAGTTAGAACAACCACGTAGAATGTAGAAACTAATCCCTAAGCTAAGTCTCACACAAAACTAATGAATGAACTCTCTCCAATAATAATTTCTCCATTAAGTTCAACAATCCCCTTTAATGGAGAAAGGGTTGACTAGTACTCCTAACATCTCCCTAAATAACTTAGATTTAATTATTCCAAGGGACTTAGTAAAAATGTCTACAACATTATCACAAGTATTACAATATTGAATATAAAACTCCTTTGACTGAACCTTCTCTCTAACAAAGTGAAATTTGAAAACTCCCCTTTACTGGAGAAAGGGTTGACTAGTACTCCTAACATCTTCCTAGATAACTTAAATTTAATTTTTCCGAGGGGCTTAGTAGAAATGTATGCAACATTATCATAAGTATTAAAATATTCAATATAAAACTCCTTTGACTGAACTTTCTCTCTAATAAAGTGAAAATGCGTATCAATAGACTTTGTGTTTTTATGAAACACTCGATTGTTTGTAGGTTTGATCAAGCTCTGGTTGTCACATCTGATAATTCTTGCATATTTTGTTCTTCTTTGGAATCATGGAGAAGTCTCCTCAACCAAACTTCTTCACATCACACATTGCATGATACTTGGCTTCTACTAAAGACAAACATACAATGTTCTGCTTCTTGTTGCTCCATGCAATGACCCCAGAAACAATGTTGAATGCATAACCTTTTATGGATCGTCAGTCATCTAGTTTTCTGGCCCAGTATGAATTTGAAAAACCTGTCACTCTAACATCAAATGAATCAGTATATTTAATACCAATGTGTAAGGTTCCTTGAGGATACCTTAAGATGCCTTTTGTTGCAACCCAATGGTCCTTAAGGGTCTTTGAAATGAATTCACTAAAGACACTGACTGCAAAACCCAAATCTGACCTAGTTATGGTTAAGCAAATTAATGAATAATTATCTCCAAATCCATTAAACTTATCTAGAATGGGATCTAGAAGTCTTATCATGAAAGAATTATCCATTCCCATTCACTGATGGGATTTTATTTGGAAAGAACCTCATCTCTGGGTGTCCCCTTTTCCAACCGTTTTATATTAGCTTTATTTATTTAAGCATAAAGTATTTACTTTCATTGTTACACCTTGGACCTAGCTTTTCTTAACTTAGGTTAGTAGAGAATATAATGGAGGGGTTTACATACTCTGACCCTTAAATTTACATCGTCCTCAGTGTACTACTACATCTTACAATATTATTTCCTTTGTTCACACATAGCTTTTTCTGAATTTATAAATTCCCACGGCCTCGCCATTTCATGCACCTCTTCCTATATATCTATATATATATAGATCGGTTACAAAAGAGTTTTACCCACACATCTCCCTCCATTGCAACTGGTAGCATTTGTTTCAATCAATTTTGCGAGAGCTTTTAGACATAGAAACTCAACTTTGTCTACCATAGTTAATATCTTAACTTGATTTACAGTACTACTATTTGGGAAACTAGGGGTTACGTTTCCCACCTTTTAAATATAATTCCTCGTGTTCATTCTGTTTCAGGAAATTCATGTTCTTTCCTTACATTCTTCTAATCATTTTGTGTTATTGTCAACCACTTGCTTCCTGCAATTCCCCTCCATTAGTCACAACAAGTAAAACTAGCACATTTGACTAATCAACATGTATAAAATATCATATCAAATTAGCTCAAACATAACCATCAAAATCATATGTACCATCAATTATAGATAACCTATTATCCACATAGATCAAAATCATAATCACATTCATAGACAACTTAAATAAAACATTGATACTTATCCTTGAATCACTTCTTAGCTTCTTTCTTCAGTACGCACTCTGAGTCGATTGCCATAGCAGACAATCACCTAGTGGCTTTTCTTCTATCATGTGCACCCGCAGATAGTGTGCATTACACACACACAACTATACATGTAATATATCATCATGCAATACATGCATCCATACCAGTACCATATATATTGTTTGTACACATTATGTCCTGTACATGTGTAGCTAATTTCAATGTCCATAGCATGAAATATCCTTCATCCATTTTAACCATGGTAGTATTATGCCAAATATTCCTTCAATTTTTCATATTACCTTTAGGAAATTTTGACTAAACCATGCTCGGTTTGTCGATAGGAAATTAAGGAATTTCATGGTCTTGTTCAATTTCTATTATTCGAGCATAAGTAAATAATTTTTTTATGTGAATGTATTTAGGTGCTTTTATTTATCTAATCCCTTTCACCATGCTCGGTTTGTCTATAGGAAATTAAGGAATTTCATGGTCTTGTTCAATTTCTATTATTCGAGCATAAGTAAATAATTTTTTTATGTGAATGTATTTAGGTGCTTTTATTTATCTAATCCCTTTCACGTGTTTTGTGGTTGCATAATTATTTCATCAAACTCCTTCATACTACAACTTTATCATACCAATAACTTTGCGTTTTGGAATTTACTTGGTCGCTAAAACAGGTCATAATGACCTCTGCCAAATCATAAAGTAAGCATTTAATATAGTATGAATTTCAATATTATACTTGAGGTTTAATAGCAACTTTTAGCCTTGTCGTTAAGAAAATAATTATTTGGTACTCAAAAGTACTCTACACATAAACTAATCATGTCATATGATTTACTATTGTTCTATTTACACTCCTTCCTACACCTTGTTGGCCACGAATACTTTAGTGTATGTTCAAAACCAATTGAACAATAAATATGAAAATAGATACATCTCCCATACATGAGTTATAAATGAAGGTTACCATACTCTTAATTCCACATGCTCAAAGTTTTCTAGGTACTATGCCTACCAAGTTGTGAACCTAAGTTAATCACATTTTACACTTCTTCTTAAACATTAAATCACCGCTGGAAACAAAATAACATAACTCATTTATCAATTATCAAATGAATTCTTTCATCGTTTAGGAAATATTTTTTATGTTGTCCTATTTAGAACCAACAACACTATTAAGGCAATCTAGCCGGCAAACTTCTTCAAGATTTTTTAGCAAACAAAACTATGTATAATGACTTTCACCCCATTTTCATAATTGTCAATTCAAGTTGATAGTGTGAGTCACTGAGATAAAGATTGACATTTCATATTTAAGCATTAACTTTTTACATATTCTCTTGAGTGTGAAGAAAAAAATTTAAGCATTGAGTTTTTAAATTTCACTATTAGTTTTTTAACTTTGAAATTTTGTGTTTTTGATTGCAAAAACAATTAAATAACTCGAGTTTTTAACTTTGAAACTATCCATTTTTTACTTCAAAAGAAAATAAATATTATTTTGAAATTTAACTTTTAAATTTTTACTTTTTTATCAACTATTTACTCTTTCTAACTTTGAAATTAGTTTTCATATCATATAGCTTTGCATGACTAGGCAAACCTACCTTTTCTTGAGGTCCTACACCTTTTTGTTTTTAATTTTAAATTTAACCTTTAATTTTTTACTTTGCTTCATTTAAATTTTAAACGTAAATTATTTTGGTTTGTATTTTTTTAATTTAACGGGTGGTTTCTTTTTAATGAATGTAATTTATACTGTGTTTTATTTTTTTAATTTAACGGGTGGTTTCTTTTTAATGAATGTAATTTATAATGTGTTTTTAAATTTAAGTTAGTTTTTGCTTTTCGGGGCTGTACTTTCTAAATTTATGTAACTTTTTTGTTTTTATGAGCTTTCTTTTTGAAATCTAGCCGTTCAGTTCATAGCGGTTTTCTCACAATTTCAAATTTATATTCTGTTTATAAATTTAGATTATTTTTTGCTTTTCGGATTGTAGTTTCTAAATTTAAGTAATTTTTTGCTTTTATGGGATCATAGATGTCTTCTTGCGGTTCCCTTCATAGCCGTTTTCTCACAATCGCAATCTCACCTAGCTTCTTGAATTCCCTTCATAGCAGTTTTCTCACAATCGCAATCTCACCCAGCCAATATGTGATGGATTTAGAAACTATGCTCCTGCCCAATTGTTCGAGGATAGTGTTTTCATTGGTAACGCCAATTTTGTTGGCTCTGTATCTTTGTTGGGATCTGTATCTTTGATGGGGGAGCGTCAAACAGAATATGTTTGAAGGTCGTGTGTTCGATCTGTATCTCTATTAAGACAAAGTCAGAATGAATATATGAAGATCATGTGTTTGATTCACAGTCAACGCCCCGGTCACTTCATAACTTTACTTCCAATCAGGCTTGAGGTAAGTAACCATTTCTGTCAATTCAAATAGATCTTTGTTTATAATATTTTTCTGCAACTATGAATATTGTTTATTTTGTTTTCACATTTGAAGCCATGCCTCTGGATATCGTGCGTTCTGTATCTTTGTCGAGAGAGACTCAGACTTAATATACGAAGATCATGTGTTAGATCCACGCTAAACGCCGTTGTCACTTCATAACTCTACATCCAATGAGGCTTGAGGTAAGTGGCCATTTCTGTCAATTCAAATTAGCTTAACATTCCATGCCTCGTCTTCTTCGATCTTTCTTTGTAATTTGTTTGCATATTTGAAGCCACGCCTCTTCTTCAAGCCTTGCTTTGAAGTATGGTTTATAAAAACATTTTACAACTATGGATAGCGTTTATCGAGAATTTTCTTTGTACAATGTAATGTGTTGTTTATAAATTTTATGTATAGCTATGGATATCGTTTATGGATATGTTGTTTATAAATTATTTCTACAGCTATGGATATATATGTTATATATGTTGTTTATAAATTTTTTTTATGGATATGTTGTTTATGGATATGTTTTTTTTATGGATATCGTTTTTGAATAATTTTGTTTGCAAATTTGAAATGTTGAACACTGGTTTATAATTATTTTTCTGCAATTTTGGAAATTACTTATTGATATTTTTCGTGTTTCATTATACATTTGTTCACACATTGAAAAGTCTAAACACTTCGTCATCAAGATTCGTCCTTAATTACTATCTCCGCACAATCCGAGATATCAATCATTTATACACTTAGTCCCAAAATTATGATGCAAAAAACATAGAAATTCTTGCAAACAGTCACCTCTTTCCTGGTTTGTTAAATGATGGATTGGAAATGTTCCTTGGGTGGGTGATAAACTTTGATGTCTCATTTTTCTATCTATATTCTAATATGAAATTCATAGATTTAGCATAGATTCACTTTATATGAAAATAGATTTAGCATAGCTTCAGCTTTTTTTTATTGGAATTGGAATTTGGCACTCAGATTTAATATTTTTGAAATTTTTAATAAAAAAATAAATTCCACATTTTAAATTGTATTTTTAAATATAAAAATTATTCTTAATACTTTTAAATACAGACATGTAGAAATATGTATATGTGAAAAATAGTGAAAGCTATTTTTTTTTTCCAAATAAAACACGAAAATGTTGTCCTCTTAAACTAAATTACACTTCTATTACTCAATGTTCACTTTTGTTGTTCACGGCCCTTACAGCTTACTTTGATATTGAAAATCATAGGTGGCCACACATAATTTAATAACCTTTGTCATCACTTTGTTAGTGAAATTAAAAATAGTATTTGACATAAACTAGAAAACTAAGTTAAATTTTAGTAATTAGATTGTTGTGCTCATAATTAATTATTTATATTGTAAGTTTTTATACATATTATTTGTTATATTATAATGTATATATTGATATCTGAATTTTCTCAATAAGTATTATAAATAAAAATAATGAAATGATATGCAATTTTATTTTGTTTAAGCTTTCTCAGGAGGAAGAGAAGGAGGAGGAGGAAGCAGCGAAGGCAGAGGCAGAGGAGGTAGAGGAGGAGGTGGAGGCAAAGGCAGAGGAGGCATAGGAGAGGAGGATGAGGAGGAGGCAGAGGAAAAGGCAGAGGAGGTAGAGGAGAGGAGGAGGAGGAGGCAAAGGAGGAGGATGAGGTGTACGTGAAGGCAGAGATGGAGGAGGAGGTGGAGGAAGCAATGGAGGTAGAGGTGGAGGTAGGGGAGAAGGAGGTAGGGGAGGAGGAGGAGGAGATGGGAGAAGAGGGGGAGGAGCAGGAGGAGGACGAGGTGGTAGCAAGGAGGAGGATATGGAAGTAGAGGGGGAGGAGCACGAGGAGGAGGAGGTGGTAGCAAGGAGGAGGAGGAGATGGAAGCAGAGGGGGAGGAGCACGAGCAAGAGGAGGCAGTGGCGAGGAGGAGGAGTAGGTGGAGGCATAGGTGGCAATGAGGGAGGAGGCGCGGCAAGAGGAGTAGGAGGTGATGGAGGAGGAGGTGGAGGGGATGGGGTAGTGCGAAGGTGAGTGGCGACAATGGCAGAGGATGCAGTCGAGGCAAAGGATGCGGATGAGGAGGAGGAGTAGGAGGAGGCAAAGGTGGAGGCGACGACATTGGCAGTGGCGGTGGTGGTTGTGGCAGATGAAGAGGAGGAGCATGTGGTGGTGATGATGGTGGTGGTGGAGGTGGAGGAGGAGGAGGGGGTGAAGGCAGTTGAGGAGGAGGTGGAGGTGGTGGTGGAGGTGGAGTAGGAGGAATAGGTGGAGGAGGTGGTGGTGGCGGAGGAAGAGGAGATGGAGGAGAAGGAAGAGGAGGAGGTGGTGTTGTTGGTGGATGAGATGGCAGAGGTGGTGGTGGTGGAGGAGGAGGTGGAGGTGGAGGATGAGGAGTAGGAAGAGGCAGAGGTTGAGGTCGTGGAGGAGGAGGATGGGGTGGTGGATGAGTAGGAGGTAGACGTGGAGATGGAGGAGGAGGAGGAGAAGGAAGTGGAGGAGGAGGAGGTGGTGGAGGTGGAGAAATAGGAGGTGGAGGTGGAGGTGGATGTGAAGGTGGAGGTGAAGGTGGTGGAGGTGGAGGTGGTGGCGGAGTAGGAGGTGTTGGAGGTATAGGTGGATGTGGAGTAGGGGGTGGTCAAGGTATAGGTGGATGTGGAGGAGGAGGAGGAGGAGGAGGAGGTAGAGGTGGAAGTGGTGGTGGAGGAAGAGTGGATGTTGAGGTTGAGGTGGAGGAGGAGTTGAAGGTTTATGTGGAGGTTTAGGTGGAGGAGGAGGAGGAGGAGTAGGAAGAGGAGGAGTAGCAGGAGGTGGTGTAGGTGGAGGAGGAGGAGGGTGTGGAGGAGGTGGAGGTGAAGTTGTAGGTGGTGGTGAATAAGGAGGC
>APFE030717863.1:2658-45443 GCA_000404065.3 Pinus taeda
AGAGTCTGCATGTAGATGTGTAGTAGTTGCATGTAGTTGCATGCTTTAACTAAGAGTCCGCATGCAGTTGCATGTAGTTGCATGTAGTTGCATGCTATAACTGAGAGTCTGCATGTAGGTGTAGTAGTTCCAACAAACCAGTCGTTTGCAATAGCGAGAACTAAATGACCAGGCACTTGACTAGGTAGGACCAACACTAACTGACTGGTTCGAATAATTCTCTTAAGCCACTGCCTGTTGGGGAGGCGAGTTCCGATTCCGGTGATTGCATCACTCAACGACAGTAGGAGCGGCAGAACCTTCAGTTTCCCATGACAGGTCTCTCTGTACAAGTATCTTCCTGTTATGATCTAGTTCCTGGGTTGTTCAGTCATCGTGATGTCTCCTGTATTGACATATTAGCAGACATATTACCATGATACGATGTTAAGTGGCATGGTTTACACCCTGCATGTTATGTTATGGAGGAGGTGAGGCATGTGGCACTCATGGGAGGGCCCACATGGTCCATGGACGTCTTTTTATTTTTATTTTTTTAAGCACGTTAATGACATTGTGAACCTTAACTTTCAACTTATTCTTATTGCTGCAGAGTTGGTTCTACTGAAACTGAGTGCCTAGTCCGAACCAGGTAGTCTTTCTCGGGGAAAACATGGCTCAATCTATATGCTCGTAAGTAAACAACATGGTGAAACCTCCTCTGGTGGGAAATGGGGTACATACATCTGTATGAATGAACAGGTCTTTCTCTCCTTTCTTCTTTCTGTTGGACTGTGCGGGTGCCATACTTGGCATACTTGGCATACTTGGCGGACTGATCGTACTGGGTACGCCAGCTGGGAAAACTTCTGATCTTGGTAAGGGGACTTGGGATGGGTGTAGATAGATTATTCCTTCACCCTCACACACCCCTTCCCAAACATCCATCTATCCAGCAAGCTCGAACAAGCCCTGGTTCTTTCTTCTGCCAGCCTGTGTTAATCTAGCAATCAAGCTATAAAAAGCAATCCCCGATTCTTATCCCGTCCATCCAGCTTCCAAGCTCCCCATGCAGCACCCCAGCTAACAAGCGAAAAAAAACAAGCAGCTGCCTGCTCAACCTCAAACCAAATTAATATATCTGGCCTGTCATAGTGAAACTTCATGAAATGGAAATATTTTGGGATAAAACCTTACTCTAAGTACCCGAAGTGGCCAATGATTCCTCATCCCCCTCAAAACAAGGACCGGGAGGGACTCATAGAGGTATGAGGGGAAGGTTTTGTTCAAACTGTACAAACTCAAGTTCTGGCCTGCACCTAACTTGGTAGGCTGCCAAAGCCTATTTTTTAAAGGAAGTGGAATCTGATGAAGAAGAGAGTGCGAGTTTGCATGGCAGCTCTCATTCATCAGAAGATGAAGCCTTGGTTGGGAGTCGTCAGGAGAGCTTCAAGTTTGTTCATTCCCAGGAAGATATAGATCTCCTGGTTGAGAAATCCACTGGTAGGGACGGAGTTGACAAAACAGAGGCTGGTAATATTAGGGTATCATTGAATATTCATTCTTTGGATAGCATTTCACGGGTAAGTCAAAGCAATGGCAACGTTTTAATTTCTTTTTCTGAGCACAGTTTGAGATCTTCACATAAGAAAATCGGGAACGAGTTGGTAAATAGCAACTCAAAACCTTCTCCAACTGCTGAAGATAATGATGCAGAATTAAAGCTCCATATGGCATCTGATAACAGAGTGGATTCATCTTTTTCGCTGCCAGAAAATGCTGGGAACCAGCAAAATTCATCTCTTATCAGTCCTTTTGTAGGAGAATTAGCATTCGTGCTTGTCTTGTATTCTTCACATGTTACAGTCTGTCATAGGAAATGCTTATTTTCAAGGTCAAATGTAAGCTTCAAGGCAGTTTTCATGTTACTGGTGTCTTGAATTGATGATATGCTAGCATTAAGCATCGATTATGCTTTATGTAAACACAAATTCTTTGCCCCAATATAGTCATCAGTTGTGTGGTGTACGATTTATGCCTACCTACCTGAAGCATGGACTACAGGGGTACTTTTTAAATTTTCCATGGTCTGGTGCATTCCTTTCATTAGTTTGATTATGCAATAATGGGCATTTGGATTGTAGAAGCTTTGTTGGCTATGCTAGGGAATACATCAAATTTGATAGCAACATTGGATGAGAATGATCTTCTTTTTGTCTTACGGGTACTCAGCCGGAATTGATATTGAATCACCAGCCATAGAATCAAACCCAGACCACTGAGACCATAGAAGCTAGGGGAGTGTGAAGCTTTGGAAAGCCTAAACAACTCAGAATCCCCAAGCTCATAAAATCTTGCGAGGGAGTTTCAATCATATATACCCTCCCAAACAAAATCAGGGGTTTGTGTGTAAGTTAGTCCCACTTTCAAATTCCTTCCTCGTCATTCCCATTTGACACAGTACCTGTACTTAGCCTTAGTGATTGCTTTAGTGCTTCATATGTTATTTGTGAGCACCACATTTTCAAGCTTCAAACTTGCATCTCAGTATATCCACTGTCCACTAGAAGCTGTCTTAATGCATATGCTGGGATGTTATACCTAGGGCAGTGCCACAAACTCCTGCCACATATAACCAAGAATATTCACTGCACAGGGTTCTATCATTGATAGCTACAGGTCTTCATACTTTCAGGAAGAGCATTCCTTTAGACCGCTCTGCTACTGAAGTTGCCTATGACTGTATTAAAGCTCACATGCTTTCGGTTATTGATGCCTGTAGCACTTGGCTCAACTTAGTCTCCTTTACGCACAACTTAGTTTCCTTTACGCACAGGAGACTCATTTGTTTTCAACAGATTCTCTGCTCTGCTACTGAAGTTTCCTATAACTATATTAAATCTTAGATGCTTTCGCTTCAGCACAAATAACTAGTTTTAACTTGATGCAAGGACTTGCTGCCTCGCAGCTTCTCTTCTTCTAAATGCAATTAGTTGAATCAAACACTCATTAATACCATACTATTCTTCTTCTTCACAATGTCTCGCCATGTTATGAATCGACCTTTTACACTCACCAACTTACTCATTATTCCATGATTTAGAGAAATGGTATGTTTTCAACCGGACCATGGCTATGGGATAATATCCGTGGCTCCAAGCCCCGCTTTCCATCGCTATTCTTGTGATAGACTCCATAAGCTAAGTATGATACGATGCCGTAAAATTGAAATAAATCAATAAATAATCAACCCACAATAATGAGACAATGATTTCCCGAGAAACTTCCTATAGAAAAACACCACACTTCAAAGCAAGGTTATCAAAATATAAATGTAGCGAAATAGAAATAAATGTAACGCAATAGAAATATATAATAAATTTGAAAATAGTGAAATAAAAATATAGATAGTGGAATGATTAGAGTTGAATCTTTTATGGGTAAAGATTAAGTTGGAGAGGTTAGATGGTTCTTATATAGGATTAAGGGTATATATTATTAGAGAATATATCCCGATTAAGGCTATATAATATTAGAGAATATATCCCGATTAAGGCTATGTATTATTAGGGCACATGACCCAATGAATGGAGCTTGTACTTAGATTTATAATTATGTTTAATTGTTTCAATTCTTGTACCTAGATTTATAATTATGTTTAATTGTTTCAGTTCATATTATTTATATGTAAGAAATAAAGTTCATAAAGTAAGATATAGAAATATTAAAAAAAATGTAAAATTATTTTTCTTTACACATTATTCAAAATTTATTTTAAATGTTATAGGCTTTTTAACCAATTTATTGATTGTAAATGGTATCTATTAATAATTGAATATAATTTATTGATAATTAAATTATAATGAATTTTACAAATTTATAAAAATATAAAAGCCATAATAAACTCCAAAACTGGCAGCATTGTCTTGTCAAATCCCTATCATACTGATCTTTATCATTTAATGCTGAAAATTTATATCAATCTACTTATTCTAATTTTCAGTTTTTCATTATGGTTTTTTTGGTCAAATAATAGGTTTTATTATGCCTCCAAACTGTGCGCTGATATTGTGGTGAGTTGGCGCACGGTGGGTTGGGAGTGAGTCGACGCCTGGTGGGTTGGCAGCATAGTGGTGACTTGGCACCCGGTGGCTTACGTGCACCTGTTTGAAGTGACAACGGAGAGGATTCGAAGTGGATCCTAGGATCGCTCGTGGCTGAGCAGGTGTGGTGACAACGTTTCATGAGTGTGGGCAGTGGAAGTTCGTGACTACGGGTGGTGCAGATCGTCGTTCAGTAGTGGATCTTGGCACGGATCGATAGATCCTCCGCCGTGGGTCGTGTTTGGTGATCCACGAAGCAGTGGTGAGTGGATTAAGCTGCTTCCAAGCAGAACAACTCCTATGTATTGGCACCGACCGTGGGAGTTTGCCTGGTCTATTAAGCCAGATCGTGGTCGAGCTTAGGCTTTGACCTGCAAAGGTGCACACTGCAGTGGTGTAGATCTGAATTTGTGGACCGGTGAGTTGTTGTAGAGCTCACAAGTGTGGTTCCATTATGGCTTTGGTCCGGTGACCTGCTGCGCAACAGAGGTCGTGGCATAACGCATCAAAACCGGTAGTGCCTTTGCGCGGGGGAATAGTGGCTGTTGTGAAGATTTTGATCTAGTTTGGGGATTATTGATGGCAGTTAGTGAATCAAAGATCGTTGTTGGACTGGTGCGATGTTAATCTGATGAGGCAGCCGATGAATAATTAGATGGAAGACGGTTACCTAAATGAGAGCAACAAGCTCGATTGGACGAACTATTCAAATTATAAATTCAAATTGCAGACTCTGCTTGAAGGGCAAAGTGCATGGGGATTGCAAATGGGGATTAATTGATGCCAATTGTAGATGGAGGTGGAACAACTACGGTTATTCAAGATTGGCAGAAGAAGGAGAACAATGAAAATGTTGTTGAAATTGTGAGTAAAATATGACATTATCGGTCACATCAAAGAGTGTAAGTCAATAAATGAAATTTGGACAAATCTCAAGGATTTGTATGAGATAAAGAATAAAAATCATTTATTGTTCTTTAAGAGCAAGATTTGTTATGCATCTAACTCACAAAATAGAAGAAACGATAGAGAAACAACTTTAAAATCAGCCTCTTCAAGGGGGAAACCTCCTTTACATTACACAAATGAACAATTCTTGGATGATAAAATGACAAGACCTCCTTTCTATATATAGGAGTGTATGGGGTCACAATATAGTCAAAGCCAACATAACAATAATATTGTAAGGGCACAACAATAATAATAGTGGGCTTCTATGGGGCACAATAATAACAATATGGGGACAACATGGGCACAATAATAACAATAAGTGGCTACAATGACAATAATAATAAGGGAATACACTAGTATTATAAGCGCCTGACATGCCCCTCTCCTTCAGAAAAGTGTTTTCTTCAACGCTTGAGTAGTTCTAGATGCTTCTGTATAAAATTATCATCCTCCCATGTGGAATCTTCAACGGGTAAGTTTTTCTGCTTGATGAGCTACTCTGAAATAGATCAATTTCGTAGCTATTGAGTTCTCGTTTCTGTGGCTGCTTCAGGTTCCAATATGATTTTTCCTTCATCGTCAAGTTCCGGAAATATTGTTTGAATTGTGAGCTTGTCACCTATAACTTTCTTTAAGCATGAAACATGGAAAACTGGGTGCACTTGGGAAGCTGTAGGAAGCTCCAATTTGTATGCCATAGTACTAATCTTTTGCAACACCATGTACGAACCATAATACTTTGGTGATAATTTATTATCCTTCTTAGCTTGCTTGAAGGACATTTGTTTGTATGGTTGTAGCTATAGAAATACCCGTTCACCTACATCAAAACTGATTTTGCTGCGATGTTGATATATATTAGGTCCCTATACTACTAATGTAACCCCTTATTGTTATTTGTACAACCCCCTTATTATATTGTTGTACCCATGAAGTCCCCATATTGTTATTATTGTTCCCTTACATTATTATTATTATGACATCTCTGATTATATTATGACCCCTTAGACTCCTATATATAGAAAGGAGGCCTTGTCATTTGTATCATCTAAGAATTTTTCATTTGTGTAATGTAAATAAGGTTGCCCCCCTCAAAGAGGCTTATTTTTAAGGCGTTGATCTATCATTTCTATCTTTTTGTGAGTTGATTTCATAACATTTGGTATCAGAGCTTTGGATTCTAGGGTTTCGCTGATCCAAATAGGTCATTGTGGATTTTTGCTATAACATTCTTTCTACGATGTTCCAGAAGTGAAAAAAAACCCATTTGAGACGAACTCGTGCTAAACCTCAAGTCTAAATTTTAGAGCTTGTCTCGCTATATTTTTTGGGCTATGATCTGAGGACGTTAGGGTCTGTGCAAGCTCCTGAATTTCAACTAAAATAGGTCATCGTAGGATTTTCACTATAACTCTTTCGCTACAAAGTTTCAGAAGCTAAAACAAAAATCCGTTTGAGAAGAAATTGGTCTGGACTTCAGCTTGGAATTTCAGATCCTGTCTTGCAACAGTTTCAGAGATATAGTCTGAGGAAGTTAGGGTTTTTATAGACCCCCAAATTACAATCCAAACAGGTCACCTTGGGAAAATATTCATAACTTTCTCTCTGAGCAACAAATTGAAATTTCATAAGAAGTTAGAGAAAGTGAACGGGCTGTAGTTTTCTATGCATAGCTTTCAGATCAAAAGATCGAAACAGTGATACGTGGAACGTCATACAAGTATGCTCTACTGAAACATTATATAATCAAGTCATCTTAGGAGACTGGGCATAACTCTTTCTTGGAGAATCAAATTATGGTCATACTTGCAGGGTTATAAAGAGGACTTAGAGGGCTACCGCACGAGACAATTTTAGAACTTTGACATCTGAAAGATCAAGAAAAGGCGATATGAGGAAGTTTGATGGAAAGGATCCAGTAAATTGGATACTACAGATAGAGCAATATTTTGATCGACATGGTGTACCACTGTTACAAAAGGTATGTATTGCATCTTCATATTTAGAACCAGATCAATTTTTATGGTATAAAGGGCTTTGTTCTCATAAAAAGCTTGTTGCGTGGTTAGTTTTCACAGAGGAAATGCTAGCACATTATGAAGATAGAAAGAGCAACACCTAACACTAATGAAAGAATTACTTCTAAAACTCTAATGATAGAAGGACATATCAAGAAGAAAAAGATTCAGTAAGTGAAAGATCACATCGAGAAAGAAGAAATGAATCTGGCCATACCTTGTAATGCATCGGACGGAATTACCACTCCTCAAACTATGTACACCTCTCACCAATGGCTCCTAAACACCAAAAACATTTTTACTATTCCTTTGAAAAATAAACAGAGTTATTATACCTTCCATACAAGATAGATATTTTCCTTTTTGTACAGATCTTAACATGTCATTCTACAACAAATTTATGAATTTCAAGATGTGACAAATATTGTTTCCAGATAACATACGATTTCAATGTCTTTGTTGAGAAAATTTAATTACTAATTAGGAGCCGCAAAAATTTACAATATAATTGATGGGGTGGAGCAGAACATGAGATACATAAGGGGCATCTTATTTTAATAAATGCAAAGAGAAACAACATTCAACATGGAGATTGACCAAAGCTAATATAGTTACCAAATTGGATAAAGGAGTTCTTGTAAGAAAAAGACTAGAGTTCCACCCAACTAGAGCTTGCTGATTACTGTAGGCTAATGGGCATTAGAGCTTGATTACTAAAGTGAGAAGTCTTATCAATGGATCAAGATTTACAATTTTCTGTTGTGAGTGAGAATTAAATATACTTGGTGTAGGACTTGTCACTAGTTCCTGTTATGGTTGTATTGCCTTATTTATTTCATCAATATATCTGGGCTGACCTATTTTAGCTAGCTGATAAAAAAATAAATCATTTTTTTTTCCTTTCCATTTTGATCATAGAGTTTGCAATACACTTGGCCAGATAATATTTTTCCTTGATTATTGATAAATTGATTAATTGGGCTTATTATTATAATTGATCCAATCTTCTGACCCAATAGCTATTCCATTGTTTTACTGCCTATGGAACTCTGTATATTTGTTGAACACAAGTGAAACCTAATCCAAGTTTGTCACAACATATTTATTGACAAAGAATTTTGAGAAGCTAAACTTAATCATTTAACTATTTTTCTTTCAATATTTTCGAAAGTAATTTATCAATTCAAATAAATATTATCCAAATTGTATATAAATAAAAATCAAATTTTTAACTAAACAACATGCAATTTTCTATAATATTTTTAACACTTAAATAAATATCCCATACATTGATATTTTAAAATCTACAAATATTCCCATGCTTTATATGCATATAGGAAAATTTTGAGGCATTCAAATTCTCCCTTAAGTCTTAGTCCAATCTCAAGAATCTAATAGAGGTTCTATGTAATTGTACTACAATTTTAAAACATGTATTGCTCAACATTTATACATCTTCCCTCATTGAGTAAAAACCATGCTCAAAGACCATTAAATAAAAAATAGAAAGCGACATAGAAAACATATTAATAAAAATTCAAAAGGGGAATCCATGTTTTCAGTCGATATTAAATAAAAAGATGCTATTAACACGAAATTTGAATCTCATACTGAAAATTTATAGAAAAACTTGAGACTAGGGAAGCATAAAATAAGAAGAAGAGAAGCAAAATCTATAAGACATCCACTGAGTCCTCCCGAGGCTAATGCAATTATTTATTTTTTCTACCTAATCCAGTGACACAAAACCAGATAAAATACCAAAAGGGTTAATAAGTGTCGCTTCATACACAAGCTCTGCACATCTTCAACGATGCCCATGCAAGGAGAGGACGAGAGGGGGTTCGACCCTACCACCAACCATAGACAATTTCAGTGTACTCTTCCTTGAGCTAACGAAAGGATTTTCGAAAGAAGCCCTTGACCTTTCCCTCCACCGTATAGAACTTGTAACTAGCCGCGCATTTTCGTCGCTTCACTTCAGGGTCATTCGAACCCCATACCTTGGATGACTTGGCTTTTGTGTGCTTGTAATTATAAGCCATGTCCATGTACACAGGGGGCTGCTGATGATGGCTACTACCATACGCATAGGGAAGTTGGGGAGGCTAAGGCTATCTAGGATGAAGAAAGAATAGTGGAATGAAAAGACTTCAAAGAGGAAACCTAGCGTGGGAGGAACATTTGAGAGAGCGTTGTCTCAATAGGAATCCATTCATATTTAATAATAGAGAGATCAATAGAAGGCTAACATTATTTAAGGGGGAAGACAATCAATGTCCAACGTCTCAAAGGTGACTTGTGGATAAATTTGTTGAGGTGGTCCCTATTACCTATATTGCAATTAGTAGTACGCACAAAATCAATAGCCTGTGTACGAATGTCAGTCTGTGGGTGGGTTTAGATATTTGGTCCATTGTGAAATGGTTCTTGAAAAGGGAGAATGTTGGGAAGTGCAAGAAGTGGGCCATGGAAATAGTCAGTTGGTCATAACTGCACATTCACAAAGAGTCATACCCGTGCAACTTGAGAGGTGCTTCGAGTGGAGTCTGTCTCATTTTAGTCAGTTACTACACACTACTATCAGATCAAGTCAAGTCCTAATTACATCGGTTTAAATACAAAGATGCTCAAGGAAAATCCTATGAACTTCATGGATATTCGTAATGCATTGACAAAGCAAATGATATATTCGCTTCCGGGTAATGTTCTCAACACAGTTCCAATACTACTCCACAGTGGGCACGGGCGCAGTAAAATAATGGAATAGCTAGTTGTGCTCTGGATATCCTTAATTTCAGTCCTGTAAATGGAAAGCCAATGAGGATAATGTTTTCTCACCGCGATACCAACATTCATAAAGGTGGGTCTGCAAATGTTTTTATTAAGAGTCTTGACAAATCAATAGATAATAGAGTGTCACATGATACATTCTTTGCTTTTGGTCCAATTCTTTCTTTCAAAGAGGCCACAGATGATAATGGTTAGTAAAAAGGATATGGTTTTGTTCAGTTTGAGCAAGATGACTCAGCAAATAGTGCCATTGAAAAGTTGAATGGTATGTTGATGAATGATAAACATGTATATGTTGGTATGTTTATTCGACGTTAGGAAAGAGATCGAGCTACTGGTACATCGAAATTCAACGATGTTTATGTCAAAATCTATCAGAAACAACCACAGCTGAAGATTTGGAAAGGGATTTTTTTTTTAGCTATGGCCCTGTCACCTGTGCAGTTGTTATGCAAGATGCAGATGAGAAATCCAAAGGCTTCCAGTTTGTTAATTTTGAAAATTGAGATGATGTTGCTAACGTTGTTGAGAATTTAAATGGAAAAAAAAAAAAATCAATGATGATAGGGAGTGGTAAGTTGGAAGAGCCCAGAAAAAACTAAAAGAGAAGCAGAGTTATGAGCCAAGTTTAGCATCCACACCCCAAGAGAATGTATATACTCTGCCTTCTCTATGGAGTATGGCAGTGAAGAAGTTACCAATAGTTGCTGGTACTACAAAAATACCCTCCAATGATTCCACCAATTGTGATGTGGTGACATATTTAGAGCCCATGGACACTACAGTGAATGGAGCCCTTTCGTAGAATCCATCTATGCAATACCATGGAATCACCAAATATTCTCTTGCTATTGTAATTCAGCTGCAAAGCTTTCAATGTTAGCATCACCAATCCTTTGGAAATTCAACTCCTGTGGAGTTCCCACTACCTACTAATCCCTCAATTGTTTTACATGTGCTTACCGAATGTGATTTGGATCCGCAAGATCTTACAAGCCTTGAGGATGCATGTTTGTTTTTTGGACCACATGCAAAATTTTCCCCTTATTTTGATCTGTATATTTCTGAACTCACAAAATTGGATATGTGCCAAAGACGAACTGTATTTAAACCAATTACAAAAGAAGAAAGGGAGAGCCTAAAAAAATTATGTGGAGGTTCGTGGAAGTTGGTATTGTGATTTTCTGAAGGTTGGTGAAGTGTGCTTGAAGCGTGAAATGTCTCAAGACATTGCTAGCCCTGGTCATAATATTGTGGTAACAAAAACTAGAGAAGTTCATTCATTTGGATCTAACAGTTTTGGGCAGCGAGGTCATGCAACAAAAGAAGAAGAATGGCGACCAAGGTGAATTAGGTCACTTTAGGGAATTAGAATTTGTACACTGCACTTTTATTCTCTCCTCTGCTCCGCCTGTGGGTATATTTTTAGTGCAGAGGAAGGACTGAAGCCAAAAGTGCCTTTCAATTCATAGGTGTTTGTTATTCTTGTGAGATATCGAGGGCATGGAGGGACAAATACGCTCAGAAGCTCCACGTGATGCCACTATCATCAGGTCCAGGGATTGAATTTTGCTGATCAAGTGATGAGAAACCAAGCATGGACTGTCATTACACAGGTGGTTGGGTAAATGCTACACCAATTTGACCTGGTGGATGCCTTAACTCAAAAGTGTGTTGTGCAAAATGTTGTGTACTTGTTCAAGGGAACAAGTTGGGGTAGAGGAAGGTGGTCTCTCCAAAGATGTGATGGCTTTCAAATAGGTCCCTACTAATGGACTCTCTACTAAAACAACTGAGGTTGAAATGAAGCTTGATGAAGGAAACATTGAAGAAGCTGTGTCTTCACTCTGTGAGGCATTATCTCTAAATTATGAGGAGGCTAGAGCTCTATTAGGAAGATTAGAGTATCAAAGAGGAAACATTGAGGCTTCCTTGCAAGTATTCGAGGGAATTGAATTACATGTTGTAAAACAACACTTACGACCATCTATTTAGAAAAGGCTCACTCTAAACGAGGTTGATCACGGCAAGAACTATCACAATATGTTTCACTACATGTAGCCAGCCTATTGCTTGAGGCAATATAATTGAAGGCATTGTCACTGCAAAATTTTGGTCAAACCATCGCCATAAAATCTTGGAATGTTATGAGGGATCCATGGCATAATGTTAGCGTGTTTGACTTCAGATCAGAACGTTGCATATTTGATTCACGTTGGCGCTATTTATTTTATCCTTCTAGTATGTGATATTTTTAATGGATCCCAATTTTACTTCTATTTGTTATAAAAGTTTGATGTCTCTAAGCATAATTTTGGTCTGTAGCAGTCAGGGATGTCCCTTGTTAAGGTAGGTCCAGTCTAATTACAAATGGAACTATTCTCAAGATCTATATTGTATTGTTTAGACTTTGACAAGTAATTTTTTTTGCTGGTCATAAAGGTCAAGCGTAAGGAGTTGTCGACCAGTATAATTGATTGGAATATGTTGCCTTTGCCTATACATCTAAATTGGAAATTTCTCATAACAAAGGTTTAGAATTAGATATTACAATAGACATATTATTGCAAAATGTATTTTAGCTTCGATGTTGTCTTTTGAAATTACAAGTGATGATTGATTAAATCAAATCATCAAGCTCGTTGAAAGTGGTTGCAATGGAATTGACTTCTTTAGGTTGTTTGAGTTGCTCTAGAATTTTTGAAAAATGTCAAATCATTTTAGTAGTAAAAAAAATATTTTTCTTTTTATCATTTAAATTTATGGTCAATGTCATTTAATAATTTAATAATTCATTTTATTTTGTTTCCAATATAATTAAATTTGTTTGCAATATTTTTTTTCTTCCTAGTAGGTAGGCTTCAAGGTCCAAATTTTGAACCTAGCCATGTGTGAGGCTCCTTCCTAAGGCCCTCTAAATAAAAACTAAATTTCTCTAATTTTAAACACAATAAGATGGGAAATAACTTATTTATATCTAAACATTATTTGATGATAATATACCATTAAAATTTATTTACCACCAAATAAATAAGTAAAAATTTCATTGCAACCATTTACATAAGTAATCAATAAACAAAGGAATACCTATTCCAATAGCTTAGATGAGATTATCCTGACCTCTTGACTCTGTTGGGATGCTCCTCTTGACTAACCAACTCGATTTTCCTCCAGCCAACTAGGAAGTATTTCCTAGCCCAGGGAACCTCCACATGGTCCCTAGCCCTCCAAGCCCAAGTCCATCCAGATGTAGTGTGCCCAAGTTTAACAAACACTCTCTAGATTCAAGTTTGTATTCCCTCATTTATCTCTCCATTCTCTCCCTTCTCTTTCTCCACATTCCTCCCTCAAAACAAAAATCCTCCAAAACAAACCCAAGACCAAGGATTCCCCCTCTCCTCTCGTCATCCCTCCCCTTTTATGTCTCTTCCTCCCATCCACCTCAACGACCTATCACTAATGTCATGACTACCCCCTCATCCTTTCATTTAGTATCCTTGAATTTTCTTACCATCTCTTGTTCAAGTAGATTTGAGAAGACAGTTTTAGGGATAAGATATGGATATTTAATTTCGAAATTAATTGGAGAAGACCATATCTTCTCCCAAGTAGATTTTTAGAAGACACCTTGGGATCTGGACATTTAATTTGGAATAAATGAAAGGAGACCATATCATATCCAAAATTAAATTTGAGAAGACAAGTTGGGAATTGAATAATAACAATAATAAAATTTATATCAGTAAATGAAATTGTGGTTTAACAAATGTAGGTATATACCAATATTCTTGATAACTATAAGTCAATATTTTCAGGTACTTTAAACACTAATAAAATTTGCATGATAAGATTAATTAGGACATTATAGATATTAATAATGATATGACTTGATTGCAATCACACACTTGAAATACTTTGAGACACAACAGCATAGATCATTTGAAACACGTTAATAACATATTTCCCTCAATTTGACAACTTTGCAATGACTTTACAACAATTGTAACACTTAAGGTACACTTGGTGACAAACGTGACGACACTTTTGCAACAATGCTTAAAACTTTGAAAATGAGTGAGACATATGTCTTCATGGTAAGATCAACTCATTTTCACATAGATAACTTCTTGAAAACACCAAAACAAGATTATGTACATTATGCGACACTTAACATGCGAAGAGACGATAATTTCTAAAGTGCAAATGACTCAAGACGTGATATGTGAATGACAGTGAAAGTAACACATGCCAGAGCAAAGACAACATGAAAACAACACTAACTAAAGTGAAAGCGAGTGGAAGCAACAACCAAAAACATGAAAACAACACTCGCAAGAACAAAGGTGTGTGGAAACTACACTTTGCAAAACTCACCAAAATGGAAGTACAAATGTAGCTAGAATGTGAGAAACTGTCGTTGTTAATGCCTAGTGATTGTCAACATATATTGGACATCACAAAGGCATAGTCTTCATGGACCATGTTATGCTTGTTCAAGATTGTGTAAAATAATGTGCTCATGCACTTGTTATGGATTGAACATGTGTGAGCAAGTGAATTCGACACTTTTGATCCAAGAAGGGAGCTCAAAAGAATCAGCTAACCAAGAAGTGACTACGAAATGATTGATCGCAAGATCTACCATAGGCTCCAAAACCCCAGTGTACGAAAAAATTTGGAGGGTGTTTGTCACAACGAGAACACCACCTTACTCATTATCCCATGATTTAAAAAAGTGGTTTTCACAATCATGTTGTGATAATATGTGGTCACTCCAAGTCCCTCTTTTCATGGCTATTTTTTGTGACAAATTCCACAAGCTAAGTATAATACCATATGTTAAAATTGAAAAGAAATAATAAACAACATGCATAACAATGGGATAAAATGTCTCAGGTAGAGCCTTCTCATAGAAAAAAATCGTACTTCAAAGCAATGCCATCAAAAAATACCTAGTAAAATGAAAGCAACAATATTAAAAACAATGAAATAAAGATAAAAATGATGAAATGAGTAAAAATGAACCTTTTATGGATAAAGGTTAGATGTAGTGGGATAATATGTAGTTCGTGTATAGGATTATGACTACTATTGAAAAGGACATGACCTAAATAAAGTTGGTATAGAGTCAAGTCTAAAACTGTATTGGATTTTGTGAGCTCAGATTACTGATATAAAAGGACATTAACTAGCAAGTGCACTATATATTTCAAAGGAAACGTCGTAAGGCATAAATTCAAGAAGAATGTGACATAAAAAATCATTGAAGATAAAAATTAGTAAATAAAATTCCATTCAATGCTAGAAGATAAAGGGAAATAAGTTACATTATACCAAATGGACAGATTCTATAACCTTTCTAACATAGATTGTTCATGTTTGTCATTAGAACACTTACCTAAAGTTCAAGGGGAGGTAGGGACAAAAGTAGTGAAAACATTTTAACTGAGGAATAACTATTATAACATCTTTAGGTCAATTTTGAAACACCATTATTTGTAATAGGTTTTAATAATTCGACGCCTTCCCAAATTCATTTCTATTTTTTAGGCCTAGGGTAAATACAGGTCTTGGTTGGCATTTTATTTCAATGAAAGCCGACCAAAGGCAATGTCCCATTCCTACTGCTTCATTGGCGGCTATTGCATTTGGTGCTTATCCTTTAGAGGCATACCTAAGATGGCTATTGCTTGACGTTCATTTTGTTAAGGATGGTGATAATTTAAAATTATTGATAGGTTGGGCATGTTTAGTAGTCACTCTCATTTGTATGCTTATGTGCGTGTGGGATAAGAATTATCCTCACCGGGATTAGTTTGCCCCTTCCAGTAAGGAGGTGAGAATGGATTTTAGGGGGTATCATTCAGTTATGCTTATATTATGATTGCACCACCTGCTTTTGAGAATGATATGAAAATGGGGCACTTAGGCTTCCTGTATAACTTACAAGAACCTCTCCCACTCCCAAAGCTTTAAATTTTTGCAAGTCTTTATGATTAACCAATGCGGAATTAAGAAATGCTTGAAAACAATGGTGTATGCTAGTATTTGTTTTTAACTGTTCATGTGCTATAAATTAATGTGTTGAAATTGATGTATAAATACATGTAATAGAAAATAAAGCAGCAGTAAAGACAAACACATAAGATAGGAAATTAATTAGGAGTTCACCCACAACTCTTGGGCTACATCTCTCTGAGCTCTAGTCAACTCAACTAGGCTCTTTAGGATTATGATAGAAGTCGTTTTTACAAGCGCTAGGCTCAACTCCTAATGTTTTACACAGAAACAGTGGGTTCAGACGCCATTTTTTCCCCTGGTTCTTAAATCTCTCAGCTTTCTAGCTTTCGGCTCTGGCTCTGGCTCTTGGCTTTGGTTCTGGGTTCTTTCTGCCCTCTATCAGTTTAAAACCCTCTTGGCTTTTCACTTGGCTTCCAAGTGACTCCCTTGGTTGCCTTTTTGATTATTTTCTGCCTCCTTCGCATAAGCCTCCTGCTTTGGCTTCACTTTCAGCAAAAAAAACCCCAACAACACCCTCAGCTACCAACAACCAACAACCCTTCCTCTGCTTCTGTTGTTCTATGGCTTTTAAGCCAAATCGGCGTTGTTGGTTCATTTTCCCTCTCGGGCTTTCCGTCTTCCGGTTTGGTTCCGCTCAAATCCTTTCCTTGAGCATTAGCAATCATTGCTAAATGCTCTAAGGGATGGATGCCACCTATACTGTAATAGAATGGGTCGTCGGTGCTTGAAATCACTCAATATGGCCATTCTTGGTTGACACAGGAAAACATACCAAAAACAGGAAAAATTCACCGAGAACACTATTCACCAGACTTCAAATTTCCATAATTGTGCCCTAGATTCCTATCGAGTCTACCCATAATCACTGCCGCAAATTGCTTTGGTCTGTCCTTTTGTGTTTTATAAATACATTAAAATATCACAAAATCCTATAGCAGTGGCTTTATATTGGATTTGAATTATTATGTAATATCGTTTTAAAGTGATATAAGGTCCAACGATCGGATCGCATAAATATATTATATATATATATATAGTATATATATATATATATATTTGCTCCTCTGTAATGCACTGATGCGATATTGCGATGCGACTTGTCACAATCGCATATCGCATCAACCCAAGGCCTTTCCATATAGTATGGTCTATGCCAACGTCGATTGCAATCTGCCGATACCAGCGATCGCGGTATTGCATCGACCCAATCCCATTGCATGTTATGCCTCCGATTGCTTTTGCCTATCACCGCAGATGTGATATGCCGATCGGACCTGGACCGTTAATTGGCCAGATCCGATGGCTCCTATGAAAATTTGGTTTAAACCTCCGATAGGCCTTATTTCAGTGTTTCTTCAGAGTTTTGCCTCTTTCCCAATAAACAAAGGGGAACCTCTTTTTATGTTAACTTCTTCCTCTGAAGTTCGTTTTCACCCATTCAAGTTGCATTGGATTCAGAATGAGGAGATCTCTGCAATGAGACTATTTCGAAGAGAAGCCTGTGAATTTCATTTTCCTTTGATTTAGAAAAGATTTGTGCCATTTGGCACCTTTTACCTCTTATATGAAGTCTTTTAGACTTAGAGGCTTATCCAAGATCCATTTTTGGATCATGCCTTCCCACTAAAAGAATTTTTTGTCTCCAAAAGACTGATGTACTGATTTGGACAGTAAATGAGAGTGACTCACCCTCTTCTTTCAGCCTCCCTACACTTGCCTTTGCATATTGCCTCTGCACCAATAGTTTTTGACCACTTCCCTTCTTGGATGGGTTGGTCTTCTTGGGAAGAACTATCTTCCTCCTTGCCTTCCTGCAAAACTTCTGTTGAATGGTCATAGAATGTAGTTTGAACTTCTTCTACCTTGATCATTGATCCAAGGTGGCTCAAACAAATGTGAAGTTCATCTGCTTCGAAAAAACTTTCATTTGTACCTGTTTGACAAGCTGTCAACAAAAACTGTTAACAACAACAAAAATATAGACAACAACTGGATGGCCTAAACTCCTACCTCAACAAAGAAACAGATTTCACATCTTGTGAACACCTCCATGTCTTACATCTGCATACAAATGATGGACTAGACAACAAGCCCACAAAACATGCCTTTAAACAAATGGCCCTTCAATTCAAGCATGTAGAAAAATACCATTAGGACTCTTTTTCAAAAGATGAAACACTTCATCATTATCTCCATTTGGAGACCAAGTTAACTCCTCCCAAGTCAACATGGCATCACATGCATGTCAAAGAAATCAACCCTGCAAGTTAATTACACATACATGTTCAAAAATAAGGAAATCATCAAAATCCCTGTGTTTATGAATCTCATGCTCATGCATGCATTTCATCCGTCAACCTTTACTTAAGCACATTGTACTTTCGAAGCTGAAATGAATATAATGTAGATGCATCAATAGACATGCAATCTTAATTGGATAACAACTGTAATCGTTCCTTATCAATCTCTTTCAAAGGTACTACCTTTGTCTGCACATCGGCATCTTCATGTGAATTATTCTGAGACACATCAGTCATGGAATCTTCACTTCCATTTCTGCCATCTTCTCTTTCCACTTTCTTCAGCTTTTGTGGAAGCATTGCTGGATTCAAAGTCCAACATTTGCAGCAAGATGTCCTTGCTTATGGCAGTAAGTGCACTGCATGTGCATCCTCTTGACAACATGGTTTGCCTTGTCCAATGGACCTTTGGCTTCTTGCTTCTTTTTCTTCAAAAGTTTCCTATATGTGGCCATTCTCTTCCAACATCTAGAAACATTATGGTTATCCAACCCACAAAAGGAGCATGCAATTTTTTTTCCATAAATAAGTGGAAATTTATCATGCTTTACACAATCAAAAGGAAAATGTTTAGAACCAGATTTATACCTTTCTCTTTCACCTTTATCGCCTTCATGAGGAGGTGAAGCAAATGAATAAGTGGCTTCCTTTGGAACACCACTAACATCTTCAAGGTTGTTGGAGTCTCCCCAACTCTCTGGTTCAAGTGTGTGCTTATAAACACCTGGATCCTGCAAATGATGTTTCAAGCTATTGCATTCCTCCTAAATACAATCTTCACACTCTGTAAAGCAACTCCTTCTTGGATCTGTTTCAATGGCCTTCATCGCAGCCTTGGAACTTTCTCCATAAGCTTGTCCATAGCCAAGACCCAAACAGTTAGGCCTTTTCTCAGTTATTATTGGCTCAACAATGCATTGTGCATGCCTACCCAAGCCTTTTCCTTCATAGCCCATCTTGGACATTAGCTTGGAACCTATGCCTTTAGTATGTTTTTAAAAAGAACCAATATAAGCATCCTTAGAGGAATTTGAAGACAAGTTGGAATGGTTTACCTCTTCTTTAGACTAAGGCTTCTTGGGCAACAAAGAGCGGTGTTTCCAACTCATGCATCCTCTTCAAGTTCATATTTGCAATATGAAGTTGCCTCTCCATTTCCTACAGTCTTTCAGTAAGAAACTACTTCTCTTCCTTCATGGAATTCAACTGCTTTCTAAGCATGCTGCTCTTCCTTCAATCCTTGTGCATTTCTCTAACCATATCCATCATGTTGGACAATCCTTACTTCATGTCTTCATCAAAGAATCTTTTGAAGAGAGTAGAATTTGAGGACCCACTTGTAGAAGTTGCCATTATGCTAATGAACAAAAAAAAAAAAATCAACAAGATAATAAAGAGCTTATTTAAGCAACCTTTTGCAACGACCCTCTTGTGCTCCGAGGATTACCTTAAGGTCCTTTGGGATACATGAATGTCTTCATCCCTTCTTCCTTCTTGTCCTTCCTAGATTGAGCTATCAACAACTTTCCGTTTACCTCTCCAAACTCATAAAATAGTCAGTTTGCAACACAAGCATACAATCAACTTCTGACTCTTTAAACACCTTTTAGACAAGAAATCTTTGCTCTGTTAATCAAGCATTCTGATATAACCTTCTTAAAGGTGTGGTTAATCAATCTTAAGCTCTTATACCACCTGATCTGAAAATGGGGCACTTAGGCTTCTTGTCTAAGTTACAAGAACCTCTCCCACTTCCAAATCTTTAAATTTTCCCAAGTCTTTATGATTAACCAATGCGGAATTAAGAAATGCTTTAAAACAATGGTGTATGCTGGCATTTGTTTTTAACTATTCATGTGTTGTAAATTAATGTGCTGAAACTGATGTATAAATACATGTAATAGAAAATAAAGCAGCAGTTAAGACAAACACATAAGACAACAAATTAATTAGGATTTCTCCCACAACTATTGGGCTACATCTGAGTGAGCTCTAGTCAACTCAACTAGGCTCTCTGGGATTATGGTATAAGTCCTTTTTACAAGCTCTTGGCTCAAATCCTACTGTTTTACACAGAAACAATGGATTCAGACACCATTTTTTTGCCCTGGTGCTTGAAGCTCTCGGCTTTCTAGCTTTTGACTCTCGCTTTGGCTCTGGCTCTCTAGATTTGGCTTCTTTCTGCCCTCTATCAGTTTACAACCTTCTTGGCTTTTCACTTGGCTTCCAAGTGACTCCCTTGGCTGACTTTTTGCTTCTTTGCTACCTCCTTCACCTCAGCCTCCTACTTTGGCTTCACTTTCAGCAACAGAAACCCCAAAAATACCCTCAGCTACCAACAACCAACATTCCTTCCTCTGCTTCTGTCGTTCTGTGGCTTTTAAGCCAAATCGGCGTTGTTGGTTCATTTTCCATCTCGGGCTCTCCGTATCCCTATTTTGGTCCATTCAAATCCCTTCTCTCAACGTTAGCAATCATTGATAAATGCCCTCAGGGATAGATGACACCTATACTATAATGGAATGGATCGTCGGTGCTTGAAATCCCTCAATATAGCCATTCTTGGCTTACACAAGAAAGCATACCAAACATGGGAGAAATCCACAGAGAACATTGTTCACCACACTTCAAATTTCCATAATTGCGCCTTAAACTCCTATCGGGTTCGCCCATAATCATTTTCACAAATCGCTTCGGCTTGTCCCTTTGTATTTTAGAAATACATTAAAATATCACAAAATCCTATAGCAATGGTTTTATATAAGATTTGAATTATTATGTAATATCATCTTAAAGTGCTATCAGGTCTGACGATCAGATCTCTCTCTCTCACACACACACACATATATATATGTCAGCTCCTCTGTAATGCACCGATGCGATATTGCGATGTGACTCGTCGCAATAGCATATCGCATCAGTTTGAGGCCTTTCCATATAGTATGGTCTATGCCAACACAGATTGCGATCCACCGATATCGACGTTCACAGTATCGCATCGGCCCAATTCCATCACATGTTATGCCTCTGATTGCTTCCGCCTGTCATCGCCGATGTGATATGCCGATCGGATCTGGACTGTTGATTAGCCAGATCTGACAGCTCCTGTGTAGATTTGGTTTAAGCCTCCGATAGGCCTTATTTCACTGTTTCTTCAGATTTTTGCCTCTTTCCCAAATAACAAAGGGGAACTTATTTTTATGATAAATTCTTCATCTAAAGTTTGTTTTCACCCATTTAAGTTGCGTTGGATTCAGAATGAGGAGATCTCTGCAACGGGACTATTTTTTAGAGCAGCCCACGATTTTCATTTTCCTCTGATTTACAAAGGATTTATGCCATTTTTCACCTTTTACCTCTTATGTGAAGTCTTTTAGACTTGGAGGTTTATCCAAGATCCATTTTTGGATCAAACAAGTTGATCCATTTGTAGAAATGATTCATAGAGGATTACAATGCGTGATCTCAAGTAATGTATTGATTGTCATGTGATTTAATTGAGGTAAGAATATTTCCCAAGGTTCTGTAGCAGTATAGGTCAAGGTAGAGAGACATTGAAATTGGCATCGAGTGTGCCAAATCATGCATCATATCTACCGACATGGAGTTAAAGGGCACATGGGGGTAAGGAATCTCCCTGTTTAGGGTGGATAGTCTCAATATGTCTCAAACTCGATTATTATTTTGACTTCTTGATCTCACTATTCTAGTCTCCATGGGGTTTAGACCTAAAGGGATCAGGTGGGAGGTGAGTGTAGATTACAAAATAGGAACGATGATCTCTATATTTATTAGATGTTAGCTATAGTAGGCTAGTCCCCCTCCCTTACAACCAATATGAAATTTAGGACCAGGAAGGTCTTATAAAACGAACCCTTGAGTAATGGATTATTCTTTCTATTGAAATTACTAAACCTTCGTAGGGCCCAGACAAGGTTTTTCCATATTCCTTACCATCTAAAGTTTTAGCCTTGTCTAAACTAGATAAGCCATATCTTAATCAATATCACAATATATCTCAATTGGCATTATATATATGTAATTATACGACAAAAAACTCAGCGCCAATCAATGAATTAAAGTCAAAACACATTTAGTTCGGTGAGTTTTTTGGTTGGCACAAAACTCATGGTACAATAACCATGACTCCAAGGGCTCATATTGGTTCAAAGTCACCATAATATGTTGGTGACCCAACCAAGAAAGTCATCCTTACATCTACCTCTATTTCATGACTGAGGTGAGGAGGATGTAGAGAAACACTGGTTCCCCTGCAATGTGATCTAAAATTTATGGAGGACCAACAATGCCAACATATTGGTATAGTTCTACATGACTCTATAGGGTAGGGCTTTACTATGGTATATTAAATGAAAGCAAAGTGCACCTGTGATGTAGCAATAATAATGAGGTAGCGATAGTGTGTTAATTATATATTGATATTGAGACAAATACCCAGAGTGATATTAATATCGATAGTCAAAGGGCAGGGCGGGATATATAGGCATATGTTCCTGTTGATTCTAATGATTAAGTTGTGGATTATGCCATTGAACCAAGACCTGTACCCTTTTTAGGGTAAGAACCTCCTTCAGACTTTCCACAGATAGCCTTTTCACCCTCACGTCTGATGAGTTCTTCCCCACGTACCAACGAAGAAGTCCAAGAAACACATCCTATCCATCTTAAAGATAGCTAATTACTATCGCATGAAGAGTTGAATAGAATTAGAGAGTCAGTTAACTCAGTCAAGATGAGTCAAGTTGAGCCAATTCAAATTAAGTCTTAATTTGGGTAAAATCAAATTTAGTTTGTGGTTGCATGTCAAAGTTATTGTAAGTGAGTTGCTAGTTGAGAAAGGTTAAATACCCCTCACCAGGTTCATTCTAATAATCAAGTTTGTGTGGTCAATTGAAAAACTGCAACTCATATCATTATGTGTGTGAATTTGCGGTGTTATTTTGCGCCTTACCTCCTTTACCTTTTCAACAAGTTGATATCGGACCTGAAGAAAGAAAACAAGATTCGTGGAGCTAGCAGAGCTCGTAAGAACAGGGCCAAGGGAAGAAGGGCGACAATTTTTTTTTAAATTAGTTTTGCAGAATTATTGCATAGTTAAGGTGTAACCAGCGCATGTTCCCTCTGTCGAATGCTGCGCTAATTTAGGCAAACACGATTTTGAAATTTTAGGTGACCCAACGCAACTCCACCCCTATCGAAACCAGTGTTGACCACGTGAGCAAAAAAGTGGTGTATGAATTCCAAAGTTCATGCATATGTTTGAAGGTTTTTAGGTTTTGAAAGTATTAAAAGATCACGTGGGTAAGTTGTTTGGAATTATTATATTAAAGTTTTTTCCAAAACAATAGGTGACCATCCCTTTTGAAAAGTTGTGTGAAATATTTATAAAGGAGCGTTTTCATGAAAAGGCTCTTTTTAATAAAAACAAAATGAAGGGTTCATTAAAGTTATTTTTAGGGAACCTGTTTCACATGTCATGAAAAGTCCCTCACTATTCTAATCTTCTTAACTATTTCCTTTGGTTAATTTTCCTTTTTTATATATGTAACATTAAACATTTTAAATTTTTAAGGATATTTTAATTGTATCATGATTCTCTAAAGCCCTCCTTAAATTTTGAGAGAAAGAAAAATTAGAATAGCTACTTATACAGTGATATGCCTGAATACGCTACGAACCTTGAACCCCTTAAACCGAATGCTGAAAACTTATATAATCATATTTTTATATGCTTGAATACGCTAGTTATGGCCCATTGAAAAGAGGCGGTGCCATAAAATACAAATTGGAAAACAATGTTGTTAGCCTTGTTTCATATGTTTGTTGAATTTTTTTTTTTGTAACCACAGGAGAAGATATAATCGGCTGTGAATTCTCCAACACCTTTTCTTTCCTGGCTTATTATCTTTTCTATCTTATATGTTTCTCCGCTCAATATACAGGAACTTGTTATATTTGTAGTTGTATTTGCTCCATCATATAGATAGACAGTCTTTATGTGTTTTATATGTTTTAGCTATTTATGTATATGCTGATTGCTTATATGCTGTGAATTCTCCAGCACTTTTTATGCATTGACTAAAATATAACAGTCAATATATAAACTTATATGTACCTTTTATATTGGCTCAATATAAAGATATTATAGATTTTTTCTCTCTGAAAAAATAATCGGCTGTGTAGACTGCACACCAAATAAAATTAAAATCGAACAATAGAGGATTACAACCCAATGAATGTTAGAACTGTTGTTTCCACGAAATAAGAGAGGAATGAGATAATAGAGATGACCAGCTAGAAGCCCATCCCTTTCTGGAAGACGTGGAGTGAAACTGCCCATCCCAACTGGAGGGCCAACAGGTGTCTCAAAAATCCCATGATTTGGATAAAAATCCAATCAGTGTTTCATTCACACAAACAAGACTCCTCAGCTTCATCACCATTCCATCGATTTTCATTATGTTTATCTGATGATGACGATGGATTATTCCTCAGATGAGCACTTTACCCATCTTTCTCTCTTCTATGTATAGATTGATGGAGACTTCGAACAGAGATACCTATGATACACTATTCTTAGAGATGGAGTTTCAAAGAGAGATACCTATGCTATTCTATTCCCAGAGATGGAGACATCAAACAATGATACCTATGCTACTATAGTTGGAAATAGTTAATTCCTACTTGTCTATGGTTATAATTATCCATTTGAGGAGTTTTGTTCCTACATTATAGGGATTTAGTTTTCTCTAGTTTAGTGTGTGGTTGAGAGAATCTCTCAACCACACTAGTGTACGTCCAAGATAGA
Source organism: Pinus taeda (assembly GCA_000404065.3). NCBI lineage: Eukaryota > Viridiplantae > Streptophyta > Pinopsida > Pinales > Pinaceae > Pinus > Pinus taeda. The sequence continues at coordinate 27,653 of APFE030717863.1, forward strand.
ATTCCTATCTTGAGACTATTAATTGTATAAATATCTTGTAATCTCCTCATTCATTAATTAATAGAGAATATTATTGATTGTGTTAATTTTTATCTTGGTATCAGAGCCTGTGAGGGCCTGGCCCTTCCTGGGCTTGGCCCCTCCTGGGCTTGGCCCTTCCTGGGCTGAGGGAAATAGCAGATAAAGAATTTGTTTGCAGTTTATTTTGTTTTGGATTTGTCCATCTGAGGAATGCTGCCTACCTGAGGAGAAACGGCTTGAATACTCGCTGCTGAGTGCATGCTATGAAAGGGTAGGTGTAGTGGAAGTGTGGAGAGGCCCATGTAATCAGTGACGGAGCCTTGTGAAGGAGCCTGAGTGGGTGGTTCTATTGCAACACAATGGAGGCAGAAGAGGCATCGAGTGGTCTCCTTCCGTTGGTGAGAAAGGCGTTGCAGAGCAGATCGGGCCACAAAACTCTGCATTCATCTGCTGATTGGCAGCATAAGTGGAGGCGAGAGGGGTTTCTATCAGAGTCATAGGTGATCCCATGGTGCTGGAGGAGCCCGCGCACAGAGGAGATGTGGCATTGGTCGCCAAACAGAGGAGCCTGCCCGTTGTGGCTGGTCAGGGAGGAGCAGTACTGTTGCTCGAAGGGCGTTGTTGAAGAGAAAAAGTTTGATAATCATTTTGTTTGATTCATTTGCTGTTTGGTGTTGTTTGGTGGATCTACGCATCTTTTTTGTGTTTTGTTGGAGAATCGATCCTGCGACGTCTGAGATTGGGTTCGCCTGGATTCGACTGTGAAGAGCCATCCCTGGGACGAGGAGAGGCGCTCAGCCATACAATCGCTGATGCCATTTCCACTGCGTTTGTTCACATTGCCATTCTTTCCAGGCGTTATTGTGAGTCGTCCTGGTGTTTGGACGAGCTCTGCCAGATGCTTGACAGCGGTGCTCTGGTCATTCCTGTTTATTTCGATGTGACTCCAGACGATTGTGTGTCGATAGACAACGACCTTTTTTTTTGCAGAGGCCTTCAGGAAATAGTATGCACAGCGGAAGGAGGCAAGATCTCTGCCAAGCTGGTGGCCTCCTCCAGATGTAGCGCCTGTTGTATCAGCGGATGGGTATAAATTTGCTCAATTTCAGGCCAACACTCTTCTTAAAGTGATTATGGACAACAGGATGAATGGAAGAGATTTTTTCAATTGAAGAGATTGTACAACTTCGTAGAATATGCAAGACCTCAAGCGTAGTGGTGTCATTTCAAATGGTCAATGTGCGGGATTCATTCTATTGTGCTGTTGCTAACTTTGTACTGGATACTTGTAGCAGTTTGACAGGTAGTTCCTCATTCGTTGGAGTTGGTGGTGAGGAGGCAACTCGGTTTATAGCTGGTCTTGTAGGGAATATATGAATTGAAGCAGATCGTGCTGTCATAATGGTTAATGCTACCATAGCAGCACAAACACGATCCATGTTTTTGCAAGCACGGGCTTTGAAAATGCAAGCAAGGAATGTTGAAGCTTATGAGCTCTTTCTAAAGCTGTTCACATTCTAAGGTCACGCCAATTCATGGAGAACTGGCAGCGTGCAGATTTTACCGCCTAGATGAGGATTTCTTTTTCGCCTGCCTGCCTGCTAGATCGACTCGTTCTTCAACCCTCTTTGTAGCAGAGATCTGCGATTCAAATCCTAAGAACTCCGATTCCTAAATTCGGCTCCAATCGCCCTTGAAAAGTAAGCATAATCGTAATTGTTAGACTTGGGACCTGGCGCATCGGTCGGTCCATGCAGGATGGAATGTAGTAGGACCTGATAAGTTGCATTTTTTTTGTTTTTCTCATTGTCTACCTCAGAATGGTGTTAGTGTCTCCTGCTATTTTCCTATTTGACCTCTTTGCACACGTTTAGGTGTGCCCTCTGGGCTAGTACTTCTTGTTGTAGTCTGACTTTGATGACTGGCTGAGTAAGCGTGTTAGCAGTTCGAGTACTCTGCATTGGGAAGTCAACAAGAGTTGCTGCGTGGAAAAGAAAGCAGCGTGGGTAAAATGTTTGGTGCAGATCAAAAGTGTTGCCATGATGTCATATTGTTTGTTTTAAGAATGGTCATGTGAGTAATGTAAATCTGGTTGAAAGAATTAATTTATTTGTTGTGACATTTAGCTTGGCAAACTAGTGTCACCAGTGTAAATCTATGTTGGAATTTGTCATTCCAACAATAGACAAATCTATTTGCAGGAATGATTTATTACCAGATATGAGAAGACATGACAGCTACATCAGAGATTGAAGGATGATCGAGATCCTCTTGCAGATTGTTAGCAAGCATGAGGTAGTATGCTTGAAAATTGTTCTTGAAGGGAAAGTTGTGTTCTCTTCGTGGGGCTGTGAGTGCCTGTGTTCTGGTGGACCTCTCATAGATGAGGTAATGAAGCAGCGACAATGGTTATGATGGACAACAAAGTATATTTTTTTTAGTGTGGTTTGTGGGATAGACTCCCTAACATATTATTGTAATAGTCATTGTATGTACTAGAAACTTCAAATGTTGAATGTAAGCCTTGCTAAGGCATTTGAAAGTTCGTGGTGATCTAAAAACCACTTTGTAATGGTTTGTGGTTAGCCTGAAACCATATATAGAGCCTTAGTGGCTACAGGAGTTGCCCGATGGTGGCAAATGGAGATCCTTGATCAGCTTGGTGGTAGCAGATCGGATCTGCCCAGTGGTGGCGAATTGAGATCCTTGATCAGCTCGGTGGTAGCAGATTGGATCTGCCCGGTGGTGGCGAATTGAGATCCTTGATCAGCTCGGTGGTAGCAGATCGGATCTGCCCGGTGGTGGCGAATTGAGATCCTTGATCAGCTCGGTGGTAGCAGATCGGATCTGCCTGGTGGTGGTGAGTGTACACAGGAGCTTTATGCTCGTAGGAGCAGGTGGGCTGCAGTAACACCTGGCTCGGACTCAGATGATTCTTTCTGAGTAGAAGGGGATTGGTGCGTTTTTCGCGCTAACAGCAGCACCAGGATGGCCAACTGGCGCGTCTGTTAGGCCATTAATCGCGCCAATGGCGCGGGTTTATCATTCAGGATCGCGCCAATTCACCTTCAAGTGGATCTGCAGGAAAGGCAGATCGGATCAATTTAGCTGTATTGGAAACGCCAAATTTGCAGATTGTGGATCTGTCTGAGGGCGACAGATTGTGTCTTTGGAGGTTTTGTACATGCAATTCGTGTGATGATGATGGTGGATTTGACTATCATGACAAGTAGTCATTAAGGGGGGGAGTTGGAAATAGTTAATTCCTACTTGTCTATGGTTATAATTATCCATTTGAGGAGTTTTGTTCCTACATTATAGGGATTTAGTTTTCTCTATTTTAGTGTGTGGTTGAGAGAATCTCTCAACCACACTAGTGTACGTCCAAGATAGAATTCCTATCTTGAGACTATTAATTGTATAAATATCTTGTAATCTCCTCATTCATTAATTAATAGAGAATATTATTGAATGTGTTAATTTTTATCTACTATATTTTCCGTGGTTCGTTTTATCTTGTCGTATATGGGTTGCTTAGACAAGTGTTATTCGTATATAGAAAGGATGATAGGGAGGCTTGGATTTTACAATTCCAATGTTTCGTTCACCTCCATTTTATTTCTCAATTAATTTCAAAAAACTTACTAAAAATTCAAATATTTTTCAACTTTCCATTTGATTTGTCAATTAGTTTGACCCAATGGTCGTCCTCGTGAATTTTTTATTGCGACCTACTTCAACATGAATAGTCTAGCCTTTAGTGCCGTAGAACTATAGGCCTATTATGTAATGCGAAACAATGTCCACATTTTCTTCGTGTTATAAAAGAATAGCTTATGAAATAAAATTTGACAAAGGGATACATCTAACAAACATATTCTAACAATTCCATGTGCGAGCCATATGAAAGAGGTTAAGAACAATGTTTTTCGTAAAATAAAATGTACCAAATTACATCTCCCCAATATAAATAGACACATATACATACATATATTTAACATTTTTATGTGCGAGCTATTGAAAATATTTCAAAGTTAACGTTTATCTAGGGGTTGTATTTTGCAAAAGATTTTTCAAGTTTTTATAATTTTTGGCACATGCTCACAGGGTCTACCAACAAGGAGATTGATGTATAGTTCATGAGACCTCAGCATCTTTAGGTCTTGAAATCGCAAAGTGATGTTTTATGAAGGCGTGTTTAAGTATTCTCGACAGCATGAGATCCCATTATGGGAGGCACTCACTACGAACACATGGTTCTAGGAACTTGTTGTTTATTGCACAATTTTCGAGGACAAAGGAGCTTAGGTGATTGCGCAGTTCAATAGCTCAAGGTTGAGGCTTAAGCCTTAAGACTACGCAATGCACAGTACTCACTAGGCAGGAGAGAGAAATTGCACAATTTTGGGAGTTAATGAGCCAGGTTGAAGGGATTTTGCACTATTTCAGCGAACTGCACAGTTCTGGGAAGCAAAGTAGACCTGGTGCTTGCGCGGTTCAAGAGCTTAGGGTTTGAGCTTGAGCTTAGCGATTGCACAATGCGTAGTTGGGGCCAAGATGTAAGCCTAGATTTTGCAATTATGGGAGCCAAAGGTCGGGCTTGAGCATTGGAAATGTGTAGTGCACAGTCTTGGGAAGTAGGAACTACGCATTGCACAGTATCAAGGGGCAAAGATGCATCTCGAGCGTTGGAACTATTCAATACGCAGTTGAGCAAGGTCAGATGAGGGTAGGTTGTTGAGAATTTCGAAAAATTGGTTGTGTTGGACCGAAGATACTCATGTTAATAATGATATGACTTGATTGTCATCACACACTTGAAACAATTTGATGACAAAACAACATAGATCATGTGAAACATGTTAACGACATATTTCCCTCAATTCGACAGCTTTGCAATGACTTTACGACAAGTGCGACACTAAAGGTACACTTTGAGATGACCGTGATGACACTTTTGCGATAGTGCTTAAAACTTTGGAAATGAGTGTGACAAATGTCTCCATGTTAATATCAACTCATTTGCATAAAGATAACCTCTTTAAACCACCAAAACAAGCTTATGTACATTATGCGACACTTAACATGCGAAGAGACGATAATTGCTACAGTGCAAATGACTCTTGCGATATGTGAATGACATTGAAAGTAAAACATGCCAGAGCAAAGACAACATGAAAACGACGCTAATTAAAGTGAAAGCATGTGGAAGTAATGAAGGAAAACATGAAAACAACAGAAAACATGAAAAGAACACTCATGAAAACAAAGGTGTGTGGAAACGACACTTTCCAAAACTCACCGAAATGGAAGTACAAACACAGCTAGAATGTGAGAAATTGTCATTGTTAATGTGCACTGATTGCCAACATGGATTAGACACTACACAGGCAATGTCTTCATGGAACATGTTATGTTTGCTCAAGATTGTGTAAACGAAAGTTCTTATGCACTTATTACAGATTGAGCATGTGTGAGTAAGTGACTTCGACACTTTTGATCCAAGAAGGGAGCTGAAAAGCATCCATTGACCAAGAAGTGACTACAAAATGACCGATCACAAGATATACCATAGGCTCCAAAGTTCGAGTGTATGCAAAATTTTGGAGGGTGTTTGACACATCAACAACACCACCTTACTCAATACCCATGATTTAAAAAAGTGGTTTTCACAATCGTGTTGTGATAATATGAGGTCACTCCAAGTCCCTCTTTTCATGGCTATTCTTGTGACAAATTCCACAATCTAAGTATAATACCACATGTTAAAACTGAAAAGAAATAATAAGAACATGCATAATAATGGGATAGGATTTCTCGGGTAAAGCCTTCTCATAGAAAAAAATCACACTTCAAAGTAATTTCATTAAAATATATCTAGTAAAATGAAAGCAACAAAATTAAAAACAATGAAATAAAGATAAAAATGAGGAAATAAGTAAAAATGAATCTTTTATGGATAAAGGTCAGATGTAGTGGGATAATATGTAGTTTTTCTATAGGATTATGACTACTATTAAAAAGGACATCACCTAAATAGAGTTGGTATAGAGTTAAGTCTAAAATGGTATTGGATTTTATGAGCTCATATTACTCATATAAAAGGAAATTAACTAGAAAGTGCACTATATATTGAAAATGAAATGTCGTAAGGAATAAATTCAAGAAGAATGTGGCATAAAAAATCATTGAATATAAAAATTAGTAAATAAAATGCCACTCAAAGCTAGAAGATAAAAGGAAATCTGTTACATTATGCCAAATTGACAAAATCTATAAGCTTTCCAACATAGATTGTTCGTGTTTGTCCTTAGAACACTTACCTAAAGTTCAAAGGGACATAGGGAGAAAAGTAGTGAAAACACTTTAACTAAGCAATAATTATTACAACATCCTTAGGTGAATTCTGAAAGACCATTATTTGTACTAGGTTTTAATAATTCAATGCCTTCCCACATTCATTTATATTTTTTATGCCTAGGGTAAATACGTGCCTTGGTTTGAGTTTTATTTGAATGAAAGTCGAATGGAGGCAATGTCCCATTCCCGCTCCTTCGTTGTTGGCTAATGAATTCGAAACTTATTGTTTAGAGGCGTACCTAAGATGGCTATTAGTTGACGTTCATTTTGTTAAGGATGGTGCTAATTTGAAATTATTCATAGGCTGGATATGTTCAGTAGTCGCTCTAATTTATATGCTTATGTGCGTGTGGGATAAGAATTATCCTCATCGGGATTAGGTTGGCCCTTCTAGTAAGGAGGTCACAATGGATTTTAGGGGGTACCATTTAGTTATGATTATCGTACAATTGCACCACCTTCTTTTGAGAAGTTGATCCATTTGCAGAAATCATTCACAGAGGATTACAATGTGTCAAATTAAGTAATGCATTGATCATCATGTTGATCCAATTGAGATAAGAATATTTCCCAAGGTTCTGTAGAAGTATAGGTCAAGGTAGAGAGACACTGAAATTGGCATTGAGTGTGCTGAATCATGGATCACATCTACCAGGATGGAGTTAAAGGGCACGTGAGGGTAAGGAATCTCCCTGTTTGGGGTGGATATTATCAATATGTCTTAAACTTGATTATTCTTTCGACTTCTTGATCTCACTATTCCAGTTTCCATGAGGTTTAGGACCAAAGAGATTGGGTGGGAGGTGAGTGTAGACTAAAAAATAGGAACGATGACCTCTGTATCTATTAGATGTTAACTATAATAGGCTAATCCCCCTCCTTTACAACCAATATGAAATTAAGGACCAGGAAGGTCTTATAAATCGAACCCTTGTGTAATGGATTATTCCTTCTATTGAAGCTATTAAACCTTTGTAGGATCCAAACAAGGTTTTTCCGTATTCCTTACCATCTAAAGTTTTAACCTGGTTTGAACTAGGTAAGTCATATCTTAATCAATATCAGAATATATCTCAGTCGGCATTATATATGTAATTATACGACAAAAACTCAACGCCAATCAATGACTTAAAGTCAAAACAAATTTAGTTCGGTGAGTGTTTCAACTGGCACAAAATTCATGGTACAATAACCATGACCCCAAGGGCTTGTACTGGTTCAAAGTCACCATAGTATGTTGGTGACCCAGCCAAGCATGTCATCCCTACATCTGCCTCTATTTCATGACTGAGGTGACGAGGATGTAGAGAAACATTGGTTCCTCTACAATGTGATCTAAAATTCATGGAGGATCAATGATGCCACCATACTAGTAGAGTTCTACATGACTCTACAGGGTAAGGCTTTACTATGGTATGTGAAATGCAAGCAAAGTGCACTTGTGATGTAGCAATAACGATGACATAGCGATAGTATTTTAAGTACATATCGATATTGAGACAAAGACCCAGAGTGATATTAATATCAATAGTGAAAGGACAGGGTGGGATATATAGGCATATGTTCCAGTTCATTTTAATGATTAAGTTGTGAATTACGCCATTGAACCAAGACTTGTACCCTTTTTAGGGTAAGAACCTCCTTTAGAATTTCCAGGGATAGCCTTTTCACCCCATGTCTGATCAGTTCTCACCCACGTACCAGCAGAGAAGTACAAGAAAGATATCCTATCAATGTTAAACATAGCTAATTACTCTCTCATGAAAACTTGAATAAAATTAGAGTCAATTAACTGAGTCAATTTGAGACAAGTTGAGTCAATTCAAGTTAAGTCTTATTTGGGTAAAGTCAAATTTTGTTGTGGTTGCATGTGAAAGTTATTTTAAGTGACTCACTAGTTCAGAAAGCTTAAATACCCTTCACTGGGTTCATTGTAATCATCAAGTTTGTGTGATCAATTGAAGAGTTGCAGCGCATATCATTATGTGTGTGAATTTTTTGCTATTTTGCACCTTACCTCTTTTTCCTTTCCAACAGATTAATATCAGAGCCGAGGAAAGAAAACAAGATTCGTGGTGCTAATAGAGCCATAAAAAAAAAGAGCCAAGTGAAGAAGGGTGGCAATTTTTTTTTTTTAAATTTGTGTTGCAGAATTATCGCATAGTTAAGGTGTGACCAGCACATGTTCCCTCTCTCGAAGGGTGCGCTAATTTAGGCAAACATACGATTTTGAAATTTTGGGTGACCCAACGGAAGTCCACCCCTCTCGAAACCTGCGTTGATCACGTGAGCAAAAAGGTGGCCTATGAATTCCAAAGTACATGCATACATTCGAAAGTTTTTATGTTTTGAAAATATTAAAAGGTCACCTGAGTAGGTTGTTTGGCATTATTATATTAAAGGTTTTTCCAAAATAGTAGGTGACCATCCCTTTTGAAAAGTTGTGCATGAAATATTTATAAAGGAGTGTTTTTATGAAAAGGATTTTGTTAATAAAACAATATCAAGGGTTCATTAAATTTTTTTTTAAAAGGTTTTTAAGAAAGGGCTCTTAGATAAATTAAATTGGATTAGTTATAGATTCTTTTTAAGAGTATTGATAAGATGTTTATAAAGGGTCGTTATTATTATTTGGAAAGGTTTTTTTTTAAAGATGGTTTCATTTAGTTTTGTAGTTTCTATTGTTTATATGGAAATATTATCATGTGTGGGATATTAAGATGAAGATCACGCTAAAGGTTTATGATTTTTGGGAATATGCCATGAATGGATTTCTAGAACCTAAGAATAAGGTAAAAAAAATTCCTTAGTAATGCAGAGAGGGAACAATGGAAGAAAGACAAAAAGAAGAATGCAAAAACATTGTACTGTATCCAACAAGGAGTGTAGAAAGCAATGTTCTAGAGAATTATGATCACATATTCAACAAAGAAAACATGGGAGACTTTGGTGAAAAGCTATAAAGGTATGGCAAAAGTCAATTTTGTTAATTCCAGAATACTAAAAGATATTTTGAAAGTTTGTAGATGAAGGAAACATAGGACATCGATTCATTTATGAATCAGATATTGATTGTTGTAAACCAGTTAAAAATTTATGGTAATGACATAAAAGATCAAAAGGTGGTTGAGAAGGTCCTCAGATCTTTGTCTACCAAATTTGACGTTGTGGTAGCATTCATAGAAGAAGCCAACGATTTGGAAATGCTAACAATCGATGAGTTGATGGGATCACTTCTATCCCATGAGGCAAGGATAGACAGAAATAAGGGTTCCACCTTTGAAACTGCTTTTAAAAGTCAAGTTTCTATTTCAAGAGATAGAGGTCAAGGCAGAGGTAGATCGAGAAGTAGAGGATGAGGCGGAAGCCATGGTGGTCAGAGAGATGGCAAAGAAGATACAAAACAAGAAAGTGGAAGAAATAACAAAAGCTTCAACAACAATAAAAAATTTGACAAATCAAAGGTGAGATGTTATTATTCTAATAAATTTGGTCACTATGCTTGTGACAGGAAGAGGATAGCTAATCAAAGAAAACAAAGAGATAATATAACTACAAAAAATACTAAATCCATGTTCCTAACTTGCCATACCATGCATGAACCTTTTGATAATGTGTGGCTATTAGACATTAGTTTCATTAACCACATGACACGCAACAAAAATTTGGTTGCGAATTTGGATCAATCTATGAAGATAGAGATAAATTTGGGGTCTGACAAGACTTTGGATATAAATGGAAAATGAGTGGTCAACATTATAACTAAGAAGGGGGAGTCAAAGACAATGTCAAAGGTATATTATCTCCCCGGTCACAAACATAATTTGATAAGAGCAATCAATCGATGCAGAAGAGATACAAAGTTATTTTTAAGGACGAGAGTGTGTTATATATGAAAAGCCCCCAAGCAAGTAGGTGATAGCAAAGGTGTAGATGACGAAGAACAAACTATTTCCTCTAATTATGAATTACGATGATTAGGTCAATTCGTTTACAATTTCATGTTCTAATAAGCACTGATTATGGCACTTTCGGTTTGGACACTTGCAGTTCTCTGGTTTAATATTGTTGCAGCAGAAATAGATTGTCATAGGATTACCTCCCATTAAATAACTTGCTAGTACTTATGAGTGTTGCATCTTTGGAAACAAACACCGTGAGAGTTTTCTGAAAGGAGCTGCATATAGAGCAAAATAACCACTAGAGTTGGTTCATACTAACTTGTGTGGACCTATGAGGACACAGTTGATTGGTGGAAGTTGCTAATTCCTCACTACCATTGCTGATTATAACATAAATACTTGGGTTTACTTCCTGACATAGAAGTCTATTTTTTTTTCAAAGATCAAACAATTCACGACCTTAATAGATAACCCAAGTAATCATGAAAACAAGGCGTTTAGGTAGATTGTGGGGGAGAATATGGCTCAAAGGCATTCTATAATTACTGTAAAAAACATGGAATTAGAAGGCAATTTACAACTAGATACACACCGCAATAGAATGGTGTAGTAGAGATAAATAAGAGGAAAATTATGAACATGGAAAGAAACACGCTGAAAGGAAGAAGCTTGCTTAATGAGTATTGGGTAGAAGAAGTTTCATGTGATGTTTATGTGATAAACAGGTATCCTACAAAGAGTGTCATGAACAGAATACCAAAAAGAGCATGGTCAGGTATTCCTTGCAGTGTATCTCATACTAGAGTGTTTCAATGTGTAGCTTATGCACATGTGCCTAAGGAGCTAAGAGGTAAGTTGGATGATAAAAGTGAAAAATGCATATTTACTAGTTATAGTGAGCAATCAAAAGCATACAAATTGTATAAATTTGTCACAAAGAAGACCATAATTAGCAGAGATGTTGTGTTCAAAGAACAAGAGTCATGGGACGGAAGAATAGAAAAAATAATTGATGCACAAGTACCATTGATGGAACAAGAGGATGCAATAGAGAAGGAGAAACAAGAATCATAGGACAAGACACCAAATAGATTCATGCGAGCAATGACTCTAAAATTTTCTTAACAACATTGATCTTCAAGCATATCTACATATCATAATTCTCCTAGAAATTAGTCAAATGATGAATCAAGAAATGGTAAGAGAAAAATGAAAAGTATAAAAGGGTGAAACCCCCGAAAGTGATGATTGACGTTATGTGATTCATTTCATTAGTTTCAATCCCACTTCTTAACCCCTGTGAGCATCACCCAATGCAATGAGTGCTAAGTGAGCTATTAAAAAATCATGAGAAATTAGTCAGTTCGGCTACCTCTCATAGAAATGGTTATAGATGAATGAATCACTTAATGCAGTTGAATCCCAAAATGATATCTAATTTTGATGCACTGCGTAAACCCCTCAATACTTAAATCAAAAGAGTGAAGGTAACTCTACTTGAATGGTTTATGAGGCACAATAAATGATAAGGTTTTGCAAATGGGTTAGCAAGCTAAGTGGGCTTGATTGTGGGGAAAATTCCACAGTTAAGCGTGCTTGAGCCAGAGGCGATTTGGGATGGGTGACCTCCCGGGAAGTCTTGGTTACTGGGTGTAAGCCCCGGAAGTGATGATTGATGCTATGTGATTCATTTCACTAGTTTCAATCTCACTTCTTCACCCTTGTGAGCATCACTCGATGCAATGAGTGCTAAGTGAACTATTCAAAAATCATGAGAAATGGTCATAGATGAATGACTTACTTAACACAGTTGAATCCCAAAATGATATCTAATATAATGCACTACGTAAGCCCCTCAATACTTAAATCAAAAGAGTGAAGGGAACTCTACTTGAATGGTTCATGAGACACAATACTTGATAAGGTTTTGCAAATGGGGTAGCAAGCTAAGTGGGCTTGATTGTGGGGAAAAATCCATAGTTAATTGCGCTTGAGCTAGAGGCGATCTGGGATGGGTGACCTCTCGGAAGTTCTAGTTACCAGGTGAAGTCCCCAGAAGTGATGATTTACGCTATTTGATTCATTTCACTAGTTTCAATCCCACTTCTTCACCCCTGTGAGCATCACCCGATGCAATGAGTGCTAAGTGAACTATTAAAAAATCATGAGAAATTAGTCAGTTACAACTACCTCTCATGGAAATGATCATATATGAATGACTTACTTAATGCAGTTGAATCCCAAAATGATATCTAATATATTGCATTGCATAAACCCCTTAATACTCAAATCAAAAGAGTGAAGGGAACTCTACTAGAATGGTTCATGAGGCACAATACTTGCTAAGGTTTTTCAAATGGGGTAGAAAGCTAAGTGGGCTTGATTATGGGTAAAACTCCACAGTTAAGCACACTTGAGCCAGAGGTGATCTAGGATGGGTGACCTCCCAGGAAGTCCTGGTTACCGGGTGTAAGCCCTGGAAGTGATGATTGACGTTACGTCATTCATTTCACTAGTTTAAATCCCACTTCTTAACTCGTGTGAGCATCACCCGATGATAGTTTAAATCCCACTTCTTAACTCGTGTGAGCATCACCCGATGAAATGAGTGTTATGTGAACTATTCAAAAATCATGAGAAATTAGTGAGTTATGACTACCTCTCATGGAAATGGTCATAGATGAATGACTGACTTAACGCAGTTGAATCCAAAAATGATATCTAGTATAAAAGATATCTATGATGATCTCGATGTTAGTTCAAATTTTGAATTGTTGTCTTTCCAACCTTCTTTGTTTGAAGAAGCTATCAAAGATGAAAATTGGATCCAAGCGATGGATGAAGAAATTGAAGGTAATGAAAATAATGATATATGGGATTTGGTTGATTTTACAAAGGATAAAAACATCATTAGTGTGAAATGGGTGCACAAGACAAAGTTGAATGAGAAAGGTGAAATTGACATATTTAAAGCAAGAGTTGTAGAAAAAGGATTCTCGCATCATCTAGAAATAGACTTTGGAGAAACATTTGATCTCGTAGCTAGATTGGATATTGTACGAGGAGTCTTAGCCATAACAACTCATAACAAGTAGAAAGTGTATCAAATGGATGTGAAATCAACCTTCTTGAATGAAATTATAGAAGAATAATTCTATGTGCAGCAGCTCCAGACTATGAAGTTCAAGGACAAGAAGATAAATTTTACAGGTTGAAGAAAACGCTCTATTGACTCAAGCAAGCACCAAGATCTTGGTATAGAAAAATTAACAACTACATGATCAAGAATGGATTTTGAAAAAGAAAAATTGAGCCTACCTTGTACATAAAGGTAAATTACCATGGACATGCACATTATGATTATTTTCTTGTATGTGGATGACATGATTTATATTTGTGATCTTGAGTTAGATGAATTTAAAGCAGCCATGAAGAAAAGATTTGAGATGACAGATCTTGGTCTTATGAAATGTTTTCTTGGAATACAAGTTAAGCAATATGAAAAAAGGAATTTTTATTTGTCAAAATAAATATGCTAAAGAATTGCTAAAAATATTCAGGATAGAAAATTGTAAACCTGCAGTTGCAATAGGTATAAAATTAAGGATGACAAAGGATAAGATGCGAATCCAAATATATTCAAAATATTGGTTAGAAGCCTTGTGATCTCACAACTAAAAGACTAGATATTATACAAGGAGTGAGTTTGATTTATATATTTATGGAGACTCCAAAAGACTCACATTGGAGAGAGAGAAAAAGAATTATGATATACATAACAAGAATTAAAGATTGTAGCATAATGTATGCAAGCACAAACAAGAAGGATTTGATTAGATATACATATAGTGATTTTGTAGGTCACTTGGATGAGAGGAAGAGCACTTCTAGTTATGTGTTCCATCTTTGTTCAAGTGTGATTTCATGAGCATCTAACAAGCATCCTATTATGACACTTTCATTCGCAAAAGTAGAATATGTATTAGCAACATCAGCAACATGCCAAGTAGTATGGTTAAGAAGAGTTTTGGATGGACTCAAGCAAAAACAACAAGGATCAACAACGACCTATTGTGACAACACCTCACATATTGCACTATCAAAGAATAGTGTGTTTCATCAAAAGAGCAACTGTATTGATACAAGATATCATTCCATTAGAGAACTTTTTAGAAATGGAGAATTTTACTTAAAGCCTTGTAAACAAAGTGATCAATTGGCTGATATATTCACTAAGCCATTAGAAAAATATGTATTTGAGTTTCATAGAGGAAACTGTTGGAAATAATACTGAGAGGGGTTGGTGAAATAGTATTATCACATTAATAAAAATTTTTCATTTCCAAACTCTGATTCATATATGCTACTTCCACAACTTCTTATGATTAAGTTAATTGATCTTCAATGAGTGCATTAGAACATTATCAACCATATTATAAGTTAACAGATGCAGTAACATAGAATAGATCATCACACATAAGGCACACACATGAACACCACGATATAAGGTGGAAACCCAATGCGGGAGAAAACCACCTGCTGCAAGTCATCTCAATCTTCTTCTAAATAAGAAAATCCTTTTACAATATTTGTACTGGTGCAGTCTTATACCAGTACGGGAGCTACAACCCCCTTTGCTCTTGTACTAGCCGATCCATTTACTAGTACGCAGGCTGCTACCTGCTACAATGCTCCAAAGATTCCTTTGCTTTTGTACTAGCTTAAGTACTAGTACGTAGGCGCTGGCCTACAATCTTCTCTCCTCCAGGTACCACGTTTCATCAATTTTCATACTGGATACACTGAAGCACAACACATAATCTGAAAGGCCACGTTTCATCCAATTTTCATACTAGACCCAATAACCACATTGAAGCTCATAATCAAACAACCTTCTGAATCACCCAATCACTAGATCAATACATATACAATGAGAGTCATCAATCAGATCTAGTCCATCAGATCACATAAAGATGAGTCATTAAGAACATAATCAATCACTTCTGAGACCCTTGTTATCAGATCATAATACCAGAAACCAGACATCACTTCAACACCCACAACACAGTAAGGATAAACATGGACAACTAAATTGATTTCAAAAGAAGTACGCAGCTTCACCCATGTAATCCCTGCGTACAAGTACGCAGTGTTCTTCTGTGGCGCCACGGACCTCCGCACCTGCGCCTTCTATGGCACCGCGCACCTTCGCAGCTGTGCCTTCTATGGTGTCGCGTACCTCCACAGTTGCGCCTTCTGTGGCGCCGCGTACCTCCGCAGTTGCGCCTTCTATGGCGCCGCGTACCTCCATAGCTGCGCCTTCTGTGTCGCCGCGTACCTCCGCATTTGTGCCTTTTGTGGTGCCGCGCACCTCCGCAGTTGCACCTTCCATGGCGCCGTGCACCTCCGCTGCTGCGCCTTCTGTGGCGCTGCGCACCTCCGCAACTGCGCCTTCTGTGGCGCTGCGTACCTCCGCAGCTGCGCCTTCTGTGGCACCGGGTACCTCCGCAGCTGCGCCTTCTGTGGCACTGGGTACCTCCGCAGCTGCAACGCTTCTGCGCCTGAGTATCTCTGCGCATTTCTTTCACTGCACTTGCGCGCCTACGGGCATAGATAATTTTAAGACTTCAAGAATAACCCAGACTGTCAAATCTATAGATGTGATCATGCGACGAAGTGATCTCAATCCATCAGTAGATTCGCCTTATCTAGATCTAGACATTACTCAAAGAGATCATAGTATTTCATATCTAGCTCTCATAAGATGTTCAACCCAAAAGCATGCTCAAGCCAAATGATCTCCTTTGCTTTATATAGGCAAGCTCTTCCTCAAATCATGATCAATACCATGGGCCAAAACCATAATAATACAATTCCGTCACCTAAATACCAAGAGTTAAACATAAGAAACCCCATGTGTGCTTTTCTTTTCCTTGAATTAAGTGAACTGGGGGTAGGCACCTCTTTGATAGCTGCGGTTATGTACGCACCTTATGTAACATCGGCCTGCGTCTATGCACCTTTTATAAGGTGTACCTTCGTACCCCTTATTTTCTTTAGTATTTGATAGCTGATCATCAATCTCTGCTGCTCACTTGAAGTACTCATATCTATCACCTGAATGGGTTGCCATCAAGGACCACACTTTAGCCATAATGCCAACAATTTTGTCAATCTTATGAATTATTTCCTTGGGTAGTATATATAGATGCATCTAGTAGACTCACAAGTTTTGTAAGACAATTTAATAAGGGGGAGTCTGCCCCCTAGAGAAAGCCATTTATTTTGCCAAAAGAAAAATTTCTTCTCATTTTTTCTTATCAGCCACTAAGAGTCTTTATTTCCTTATTTATTTGGTTTCAGTGTGTATCATAGGTATTGGAGACCTTCATCTATTTGAATCTTTGCAATTTCAAACATATGACAAATCTCCATAATAAATACTGCAATTTGTGTACTGATTTATCTTTCTTAGTAAATAAAGATGTAGCCATACCAAATTCATTTAGAATAACATTAATCTGACTCCATTCTTCTTTGTTATTCTCTCCACCTAGTAGCAGATCATCCACTAACATCCTATGAGTACTATATATGTCTTCTGTTAGGTTGATCCCTTTAATCAAAGCCATATTCCTTGCTTCATTGATTTTCCAACTCAGTTAGTCAATTACAACTATCAAGAGTAATGGAGACAAGGCAAATCCTTGTGGTAGGGCCCTTGATGATTTGAAGAAGGTGGTGGGTAGGCCATTGATGATTATAGAAAAAGTTGGCCTCACAACACATGCCATGATCCATATAATATTCTGGTGACTGATGCCAATCTTATATAGCCCTATGAACTCCCAATGAATGCAATGGTAGTTTTTATTAAGATCAATCTTCATAAGACTGGCATTTAATTTTTGGGTCTTGATAGAATGAAGGCATTCTTCATATGCTTCTTGACATGATGAAACTCTACCTAGTGGAAATTCTCATTTTGAACAGTGATAGATTTTAGTTACTTGTTAGATGATGATTGATGATGAAATAACCAAATACATCAAGCCTCTGATTTTCTTAAAAATGAGTAACTCTGGCCCTTGCTACAGTGCCAAATATTCAACTTAGTTTATTTGTAACACTCTCTGACCCAAACATAGTGAAACTCAATTTTTTTAATCAAGGGTATAGATAACCTCTCACTCTCCTGACTCCTTTATAAATTTAATATTTCTCTTAAATAAATTAAATTACTTAATTTTCATTTGATGTTAAATGAAAATCCTAAGTTCATTTTAACTTCAAATAAAAAAGATTAGAATTATTTCAGAATGAACTTTCTGACCATTATAAACCTTTCTTAACTTTTGATAATGTGGTTGGCATATGAATCGTCCATTGAACAGGCAGAGCCATCCACCAATGATATCTTATCAGTAAAACACTGTTTGTATGATGAGGATCAGCCTTCAAGTCCCGAGAATGATTCAGGGCTCAAAGTTTGTGAAGATATGGCTTCA
>APFE030717871.1:0-15087 GCA_000404065.3 Pinus taeda
TTGATAAATGCAGGTATCTCCAACATCTACAAGCAACAAGAACAAGTTTATATCAAAAGGAAAATTGATCAAGCCTAGTCAAAAGAAGTCAAATTTTGACTTTCTCCTCCTTGTCTCAAATGCTAAAAAAGGCCAAGTCCATGCCTATCCATCACCCTCATATATTTCCACCATCCACTCATCATTTCTAAGCTTCTACCACTCATTTTCCTTGCTGTCCTAAAAAAAAAAACTACAAGATGATCCAGGAGCTCCACAACAGCAACAACATCAGATCTTCAGCCACAGACACCTGCAAAAGCCAAGAAACCATCAACAGACAACAAAGGAGGAAGAGGAATGACCATGCAGCAAATAAACAAAGCATCACCTATGATCCTCGACAACTACAGCATGGCATTGAGACCACAAGTAAGTATCCCACTCACTCACTCATATGCATCATTTGATCAAAATTTGTAAGGGTGACGAGGTAGTTGGTTTAAGTGAAAAGGTGGCCAAGTTAATTGGCCACCTTCGGCAAAGCAGATAGTCAAGTGGCAAAAAGGAAAATCTTTTTTAAAATCAAAAGAGTATGCAAGAGTCCGAAAACAATGTTTTATGGCATTAAAATCCAATGTAAGGTGGGGCCCCGACCCATATTAAATTTCGAGCAATAGCACAAGATTTAAGTAAGCATGGGTTCGAAGAGGCAGATAAAGTGCTCTGCGAGGGAGCAACAAGCATGAGTTATAACTCAAGCTTAACCCCCGCAGTTGACCTTAACATCAAGGTGTTTGACAAAGATCTAGGACCTGAGATTGCTACGGGGGTTCAAGCCCGATGAACATCCCGCACACTCCCTACCCTCGCAGCGGGCCACCACCATCACTCCACTCCATCTCATCTCCTCCACGTCATCTGCCACCATCCTTCATTACCATCCACCTCATTCACCATCATCCGCCACCTTCATTCATTACCGTCCACCTCATTCATCGTACCCCGTCACCTCATCTTCCATTCCATAGATATAGTGTTGTTTATGGCTACCAATTTAGAATGATTGAATAATTAAGATTTGGGGTAGGAACACCAGCTCACCGAAGACTTAGCATACCCTATTTCTTGTTGCAATCACTGATAGACTCCAAGAGCAAACTAAAGGAAGGGAATTCCCAACAATTTGGCTCACCACGGATTGATCAGGATCCTCATTGAGGATGCCCTCCAAAACCTCAGGATCCTTATAACATGGTCAGTCGTCAGAGACTTACTAGTAGAGGATGACATTAAAACCCTCACCTATGATGATAGTCCTTCTATCAATGAGGAGGAGACAAAACAAGAAGAAGAAGATACATAGCTAGATGGAGATGAGATGAATGAAGAAGGAACTAATACATAGGAACATTATGAAGTAGAAGAAGAAGGAAAAGAGAAGGAGGATGATGCTGAAACAGAGAAGGAAATGAAGGAAGAAACTAATGGAGATGAGAAAGAACAATAAAAGGAGGAAGATAAGAAAAACAAAGAGAAAGAAGGCATTAAAATAGAAGGGGAATAAAAAAATGAGGAGTCACCTAGGGCGTCTCCAGAGGTCCCTGAGAGGGAGGCAGCAGCTTCCCTCACTGCTCTCAGCACCCCAGTCAAGAAAAAAGGGAAAAGAAGGAGGCAAACCCCTCTATATTTCAGAACAAAAAAGAGCACAAGAATCAAGAAAGGGAAGCCACAAATATCAACAAAAATCCCTATTGAGATTGAAGATTCCCCTACAACAAGAGACAAAATTCCTTCCCCTAAGTCACCAATCACCTATGTAAGGAGGCCCAGTACTAGATCAACTTCCTAAAAGGGTAAGGCCAACCTACAAGATCCACAACAAAAACTACAGGGAGCAGAGAAATTGGAAAGCAAGGTAGGGGAGAAACAAGAAACAAAAGAGCTAAGTGGCTTCAAGGACAAAGAAGCAATAATGAGAGATCAACTTGAGAGGGAAAGTACATGGCTGAGAGGACAGCTGTAGGAAAGGGAAAACCAACTAGCATATATGGCCAGCCTCTCCTTGGAGGCCATCTAGTGTATGATGCCAGCTAAATCCTATGCTCTTTACCTCAGAGAACAATGCCTACAATTTCAGATTAAAACACTAGAAAAAAGGGGCACCATGCCATTTCAGGAATACAGGCATTTTATTGATCTTTGTAATCAAAGTACACTAGAGGATAGGGCCAAAATGGCTAAGACTTACTGGAACAACATGGGCCTCACAGACATGAATGTTTGGGATCCTAATGTCGAGCTAGGAGATCTACAATTAATGGCTTTGGCATCATGGATGAACCATGATGAGTCAAGGGCTACAGAGATGAAAATAATATTGGCCAGAGAGCAAACTGAACATCTTTTCATCAGAGATGAACAATCAAATCCCATGTCCCTAATCAACACCCATAATCTAACTGCAAATGATCCTCAGCTGGCACCTAGATATCTTGTTGCCCAAGAGCAAGCAATTACCATTTTGAGGATATGTTTAGGCTGCTAGGAGATGATAGTATGCATGCCTACTTAAGGAGATGGAACATGCTACCGCACAACTTAAAGATTAGAGAATATGATGCCAGCTAAATCCTATGCTCTTTACCTCAGAGAACAATGCCTGCAATTTCAGATTAAAACACTAGAAAAAAGGGGCACCATGCCATTTCAGGAATACAGGCATTTTATTGATCTTTGTAATCAAAGTACACTAGAGGATAGGGCCAAAATGGCTAAGACTTACTGGAACAACATGGCCCTCACAGACATGAATGTTTGGGATCCTAATGCCGAGCTAGGAGATCTACAATTAATGGCTTTGGCATCATGGATGAACCATGATGAGTCAAGGGCTACAGAGATGAAAATAATATTAGCCAGAGAGCAAACTGAACATCTTTTCATCAGAGATGAACAATCAAATCCCATGTCCCTAATCAACATCCATAATCTAACTGCAAATGATCCTCAGCTGGCACCTAGATATCTTGTTGCCCAAGAGCAAGCAATTACCATTTTGAGGATATGTTTAGGCTGCTAGGAGATGATAGTATGCATGCCTACTTAAGGAGATGGAACATGCTACCGCACAACTTAAAGATTAGAGAATATGACTCCCCTCAAAGGTTGAGAAAGGCACTCAACAAGACACCTATGTATAAGTAATAAATGCAAAGGTTGAAGGTCAATTGGATAGGCCTAAAACTCAGTTCACCATTACTCCTAGGGATGCTAGAAGGGAGAAAAGAAGAAGAGGAAAAGAGGTAGTGGGAAGAAGTAGAAAGGAAAGAAGGCTTCTATGAACAAGAAAAAGAGATCACAACAGAGGCATGGGATGTCAGAGAGGCTACCATAGCCATGAAGGACATGGCCGTTGACTAAGTTGCTCAGAGGATGAGCAACACTTTCAGTAGGGGGGTGATGATGAGCCTCATAATTGAGCAATTATATGGGCCTTAATTCACCTCCTAGCTTATTCAAACCAACCATTCTCACAACTTATTGCATACTTTTGATTATATTTTGTTTATGAGATGATTTAGAGTTGGATATTTTGCTTTGTGGTCTAACGTGCATATAATGCAGGAATGAAGGATAAAAGCAAGGAATTTTGGCAAAGACCTTGGTCAAAACTTGAATGGGACAAGGGAGAGGAATTATAGGATGCAAATCCTACTCATTTACTACCACTCCATTCAAATATTCCTCCATTAGCTCGGAGTGAAAGCAACGAAATCATGAGGACTAGAAGGTAGCTGAGCAAGTGAAAGTCAGAGCACCAATTTATCTTGAGTTTGGGAGCCAGGCCTCCCTAATTTTAAGGAAGTCATTGGAGACTTCAGATGTATAAGTAGAGAGGCTTAGGACCTCAGTAGGATTGGGTTTTTATTCAGATTTTTTATTCGGATTTTTGATGGTAAAACTCTACTTTATTTTCTAGCTACAAGACTTGTAACAGTTGGATGTAATTCATGGTTTTTATAATAAAGATGAGTTTTGTTTCAAACCAACACTGAGTTAACTCAGAGGGCTGTGCCTCTTGGGTTAGGGCCCAACCCTAGTAGCCAAAGCTCCTCTTTATTGTATATTTATGCTAGCGTAGATTCATGGTTTAATCGTTCATTTGCTTAAGTAGTTGCATTTCCATTACAACAGTGTACCGTAGATTGGTTGTGTTTCAGATTTTTAGTTATCACATGAGTTTTGGAGTTTGTTGTCTTGATTCAGTACTTGGTTCATTTCATCATTATCGTCTTCTATCAGTCTCTTTCTATAATAGATCTCACTCATATTCTCATTTCCTTCAGCACGAAATGCTTAAGCGGGATCCAATAAACCACGTCTTAATCGGATTGTCTCCCTACCATCTGATCCACAGCAAATGTGACAAATCATCATCTGATTCATTTCAATACTTGAATTTATGCACTCTAATCTCCAACTTTGATCTGTCTCGGCTATCGCATCACCTCAATCCTTTATGCGCTCAAATCTCCACCATCGATCTGTCTAGTTTGATCCGATGGTTATCACGCAATCTCGCATGGATTACTATACAACTATTATCTAGCTGAAAGCACGCGAGAAAAGTGGTTTTCCCATGCTATGTGTCACCCAGTTAGGTTAATCCCGTAAAATTTTAGAACTTCTCTTACAGCTTTGAGGGCGTGCGAGAAACTTCTTACCACCCACGAAAACCCACTCCATCATTTCCGCATGTTTCTCCCACGATAAGATCTTTGTCGTTCATCTGTTGTTAATCCTGTTCATCCATCCATTCACTTAATTCCTCGTGATAAGATCTCTGTGATTCATCTTCCATTAATCATGTTCGTCCATCCATTCACTTGATCTCCCGCGATAAGATCTCCACCGATCATCTCCCACTCATCCTATTCGCCCGTCTATTCACTTAATTCCCCATGATAAGATCTCTACCATTCATCCTGTTCATTACCCTGTTCGTTCATCTATTCACTAAATCACCCGCAATAAGATCTCCTCCGTTCATATTTTTCGTTAACCCTGTTCGTCCATCTATTCACTTAAGCTCCTGCGATAAGATCTTTGTCGTTCATCTTCTATTCGTTGATCGATCCAACAGTTCCTATGCATTGTTGCTTCCTTACATCCTCCCTTCACCAATTTCGATCTACGACTGCTCTTCCACTTGAAAAGAGATTTATTTTAGTTTCCCTGCTTACACAGTAGTATAGTTTGATGCTCTTTACTTCTGTAACTTAGATAACAGCATTAGGTTAGTGTTGATTTAGCAATTCTACTTAGCATAACTGCTTAAATGGTTCGTTAGGTTATGGTGTGTATTAGCATTGCATATTGTTTTCTTCATTACTGCAATTAGAATATATTTTCTCTTCTTCCATCAAAGAATTAGGCTTCTCCTAACTATATATAAGTCTGGCTTGGAACCCCTAGGGCCTCTCTCCAGATGAGCAGTGACAACAGGCAGGACCTTCACTTTTACTTGTGCATATAGCACTGTCACCTCCAAGTTTGTACAAACCCCGAGTTAATAAGTAAAGTTGGTAGCCCAAGAGTTGCAGCATCCTTGCTACAATAATGGTGCTCATCACATACATAATGGTTAGTATGCAATTATTCTTCAAGTTTGTTTTTTTGGACTGGAGTTACTCCACAATAGGTGATTTTAGTTATTTAGTTGTGCATTGTGTTCTCACTCAGGTTGTCCCTAAGCTCCTGAAGGGATATGGCCGAGGTAACCACAAACCAATCTTTGGATTGCAGGTTCTAGCCCACCTGCAATCAAAGAGGGCTCTCTCTTAATGATTTAGCTTCGTTGATGATGATTTTAGGCTAGCTATTGGATTCAGTGGGTTTTGTTTAAGTTTAGATGGAGTTTGAATGGAAGGAAGTTGCATTCAAGCAGAGAGGCAAAGGGATACTGTGATAGGTTTCAAACCATTGGGCATGGAGTCATGGATTAAGGCTTGTTGTTGCGTTTTCTTGGTCACAAGAGGATTATAGAGCAGGATAGCTACACATGAAACAATACAAATTGATGAAAAGATGGAATGAAAGTCAGAGATGAAAGGCAATTAAGAATCTTTCATCAGCTAACAAAGAGGGGAGGTGAATAAATGGTTATCTAGGAGCAGTTAAGAATTCCTAAATTAACATTCGTATGTGAAAGAAAATAGTGTAAACATGATCATTTAAGTATACATATTCATAGTTGTTCCTGGTGAAAACATGCAGAAATCACAGAAATTGAGCATAGGGTGCTACCAAGCAAATCCTAAACTATTCTTCCTCTCTGTAATTTTAGATAATGGAACATAGATGATAAAAACATAAGAAACTAAATAGAGTTAAGGAACACTTATTGAACCATGTAGAAGCACAGGAATTCCACAATCACTCTTCAGCCAAGTTAACATAGTGCACAGTTCATTCTCCAAACTCTCAAGAAATCTTTGATTATAGAAATTATCACATATACAGTGCGAGTCTCTACTGGAGCAAAAATTCAGAACAACCAAGATCAAACAACCAACCCCTATTACATTTTTCAGGGTCGTATATATAGGCAAAATATCTAAAAATATTTATTACAACTGACCTAAACAGGTCTGTGGGAAAGTTTTCTAAAACCTAATTTATGCTGGAATTAAATGCAAGTAAGTCTCCTTTGGGCTGCGCCAGAGGCAGCTGGATCAAACTGAGTTGATGTGGTGTCCTCTGTGACTTGGTGCAGTGGTTCTGTAATCCTGTGCATTGAGTTTTGATCCACCAATCTTTATGAGAGTTAATGTGCAGTCACTGAGATTTGAAAACTTTAAGTGGCTTCACCGTTTTCTTTGACTTTGTTGGAGAGTCTTTAATTTTCACCTTCTTCGGGCCGTTAAAAGATTTTTCCTGATACACTTTGCCGCTACATTGATACTCTCTGCCGCTTCCTGATACTCTTTGACATGGTCTTCGGCTTCACATCTGCTCTGATATTCTTTAACCTCTGAACCCGGTCTCTCTGTCTTTTGATACGTTCAAATTTGCAAAATCAGGCTTTTTTTGCCCTTTTCGGTGCAAAAATGGCCGAGGAATCAAAATATTCCCTAAAGATTCTCCATTTCGGCCTATTTTCCGTAGCGATGCACGATTTTCATTTCGGAGCTCTGAAGCTTGATTTTTGCGCTTGCGCGTTTTTCCCTTTTTTTAGCTGCTGACGTCAGCAGTACGGTGGATGACGTCAGCAGTGGGACCCCCCCTGTACGGATGTGACATTAGCAGGGTGATGTGGCAGTACGGCAGGGTGATGACATGGCGGGACACGGTGGCAAGGTGATGTGGCCAGGCACAGGCAAGAAGGGGTGAGGTGGAGGTGACGTGGCGGGGTGATGCGGCGCTCCTGTTATGTGAGGGGAGGGCGGTTTTGGTATACATCGGACCACTTTTGATACGGAGGTGGTTTTTGTCAGGGCCGGCCCAATGCAATGGGATGCCGCCAGCTGTCCCGGTGTATGACGGTAAAACCGTCGGACATCGGGTGCTAACTACCCATCATCAAAGGGCGCCTGATATATATAAGAGTCGTCGGATCTGGGGGAGGCGATCCGACGGTGGACGGGGGGAGGAACAGCACGGGTTTTAACAGAACATCGTGCGCATTAAATGTTTAATTTTTCACGGCGCGGGTGGGTTTCAACTTTAGAAAATGGGGTAATGTTTCGGCGCTTGGTTATTTATTAATCAAACGTTAATAAATTCCAAAAATACAATGCGCAGGAGGGGGTTAACACATTTGGAAGGGGTTTTTTGTGTTTTTGAAGGAGTCCAAACACCTTGGAGGGAAAATTATGCAGAGATGAGGGCTCTTACTAAGATCCAGGTGACTTAGTAATTCCCAAGGAGATATTTATGGTTATGTTTCAAGCAGAGGAAGGGGATATTTACATAGGGGAATTATTAACATAGTTTTAGTAGGGGGAAGGGGAAATATATAGGGATTTACATAATAATGTCAGGAGTTAATATGAAAATAACAAGAAGAGCGCTAAGTTTCAGAGATCTTAGGCTTTGAAGGGGAGATAGAACTTTGTATAGAAGGTATGGACCCTCCTTGAGTAAAGAAGATCTTTACCAAGGCAAATGATATGGAACATGATGAAACTAAGAGATATCAAGCAGATCTTGACCTCTTTAGGGGAAGTTAGTAAATGAATTAGGGAAGAAGAAGAAGAAGGGGAAGTTAGTTATGCCTGATTTGAGCTCCTCCATATGAAACTGCCTGATGATTGTGACCTGAGTAGATATGGTACTTGAAAACATGAAATTGATCACAAATCAGCATTCTGCAACCTCAAAACTACCTACCCAACCTACTTACCTAACATTTTTTCTTATTTTTCTGTCCTCCTATCTACAAACTACCCTTATTTCTTCCAAGGGCCCAGATTAAGCAGTTGGGCTCCTTTGATTCTCCACCTATCTAAGAATCTACCAAGATTAAGTTGTTTGGCCAGATTATTCATTCTCTATATTCTAAAACAGTAAATTGAAACCTAGGGAGACCAAGATTAAGCTGTTTGGACCTCCCTTTAGCTGAAAATACTACAAAAATGGAATAACTCTTCAAAATTGGAATGCAGCAGTTGAATTTAGACTGGCACCCTTTCATGGCCTCTTTCTTTGGTGTCTGTCAGCAAATATGGAGCATTGTAGCATGCAAAGTATGACATATTTTGCCTGTAAAAATGTCAATCATGAAATATGAGTAACCTGCTGCAGCAGGAGGCTAACACATTGCAATGCATTGGCTTTAGGACCTATGATATGGAAAGGTGAATCTGACAAAGAAATTATCAGGTGAACTATTATGGTTTATATTTACAAGTTCCCTTGGGAATTTTTTTGAGAAGTAGTGTTATGGCTAAGCACTTTTGAAAGGTTTATTTCCTTATCTAATATGGATCATTCCAATTCCCGATATTGGCTCTAGAAGAATAACATTTTATAAAAAAAATTGGTGCACAAATTGTCCTGGTAACTAAGGACAACCTAAGACGACATCACTGAGGATCCTAGATCCTCCCGCTCTAGGTGATAAGGGTTGGCCTTCCTTTCACCACAGGGGGTAGTCCCCAGTGATAATGTAAATTAAATAATTATTCAATTTAGGCAAATAAATAAGGCTAGTTTATAGATGTGATGCAAAGAGGTATAAAGTGTGAAGGTCTAGGTGGGAGAGACCTATACATCATCTGGTGGATGATATCAAAACATAACCTCCATTATACAACATGGAAAAACATTTCAGCAGAACTAAAATAAAGGAAAAGAAATGATTAGAGATAAAAGAAAAACAATTAAATGTTAGTTATGCTTATCTCCCATTTATGGTAACCCATCGTAGTGCTAAATTCGATGCAATATAATATCATGTATCCTTATTGATCATTCAATTAGCCAAAGAAGGTTATAAAGGATAAGATCATTGTCCAATAGTGTATATATTGGTTTTCACGTATTTTGAGATATAAGTATATGAAAAGAGAATTAAGAGGAAGAAGGGAGTAGACAAAACACACAACTGATAAATAGTTGCAACAAAATAATAATGACGTGCATTAGGAAATTCTATTAACAACAAAAATGTAAATAACTTAACCCTCTTGCCTCTGATAGTATATACATCAAAGAGGAGGTAAGATTAAATACTGAGAACAATTAAAATATTGATCATGTCAATAATCTAAACAACAATATTAATCAATATATATTACACAGGAAATCAAAAGAAAAATGTTGGAAACAACAAATCAAAAGAAAAATGTTGGAATGTCATACTTAAACTGCATAGTTAAAAGTTACATAATATCGTATCTCGGCCTATGCATCGGGTGAAATCAGGCATTAAAATCTTATTCTTCTTTCTCTCCTAATCACCCAGCCTCTAGCCCCCTCTCGAATGAGAAAATAAGGGTTTAATACAAATGTTTTGATAATTGTTTTACGTAATTGTCTATTAAGCAAATACATATTTCAAAAATATATTTTTGAAAATAGTTTCTTGTCTCTCATAAATGGTTTTTTATTTCTTCCTTTAACTTTGGACTTGTGACTCCACGCACATCAGTCTTCCATGAAGTAGTTTATCCAAATTGTAACCCTTCCTTAATGAATAATCTGCATAACATAAAACATGAGTTAGTTTCTTCAATAGTGAAACAAATCATAAATGAAATAAACATATTTCTCTTATCTTATTTCCAAAATTCCTTCCCATGATAATGGAGGAAAAATCTATTGAAAAACTTGGTTAAGTTTCTTCAAAATATAACTAAACCTTACATAAATTTTGATAAATCTTCTGAAATTTATTTGGAACAATTCACAACTAAAAGGAATCGATTAATTTTAACATTCTTATAATATGTGTGTATCCATTTCAATTCAATTCTTCATAATAAAAAAATGAAATTAATTTCTCGTGAATGTATTGGTGTATTTCATAGTAAACGGTCATAAATTCTTCAAAAATTTCAACACAATCATAAATTGTGGAGTAAATTCTTTCCTCCACAGTAAAAAAACTGTAAATACCTTCAAATTATAAGAACATATCAAGTTCTGGAGTGGATTTGTCATAGGAGAAAATGCACAAGTGAAGGTTGAAAATTGTTTATTTTCTTGATAATTTATGAAAACGTGTTCTTTCTTCTTGATCATCACAACTATGACCCACATATATGCATATTTTTTGTTTCTTTTTTCTTGTATAGTATAATTACTTGCACAATTGTGGTTATATTCCATATAGTGTGAAGGCCCATACAAAGATCTATTTTTCTCTCATTTCTTGGTAGACTCTAGAATTGAGATTTTATTTGTTTTGTTGAGCCAATCTCATACTATTGCACAACATTCCTAAAATTTTGTATATCATTTCTCTTGTATGCGTAGAACTAGTGTACTACACTTTTCACTATTTTGATGTCTTAGTAGTAGCCATTGGCCTTTATATTTCAATGGTTTTCTTGTTATTGTCATAGTAATCATGTGTTTAATGGAATTGGATTTCTATTATAGGATCTTTTAAAAATCATATATTTGATATCTCAAGGTCAATATTACAGGATATTTTTGTGTTTTCTTTCAAACTTATAAGCAAGGTCTCTATTGTTTTCATCATGTTATTGATTGGATAAAAACAAATGAGATCAGTTGCTATGCTGCAACCTATTCGCTAGAGTAGCTAAGGAAAAACTCAAGCTTTCCCAATACATGAGATATATTGAAGCTAGAACGCAAGAAACCAAACATTTCAAAAAGTTTGAAAACTGAAATTTGATTAATCTATTTTTTTTTTAAATCTGTAGATTTGAAGGAGGCTAAAAAATTGTGAGTGTGGATTTGGTAAACTTGACTCGGTCAATTTAATCATGGTTTTTGGATCCATATATATGGGCTCCCTTGGGTTTTCCCATGGAATTCCTCTCCATATGTACCCTATTTAAAGGATGATCAAACGCATGTTAAATGGTCTTAGTGGCCACTGAAAACACAACAATGGAGTATTTAGACACCACCATCTCTCTCGGTGCTTTGTGATTCTAACATATGATATTAGAGCTACAGTGGCAAATACGAGATCCTGATGAATATCAAAGCCAAAGGTAATGACATCATCCTGAGATTAGTAATGTGATGGTATGTCCGGTCGTTTATGGAAAAAGTAGTTCTGGTGCAATGTTGATTTGACATAATGCATGATGTTGTAGTGGTATGATGAAAATATGTTGCAAATATGTGATGAGGAGGTCTAGTTGTGCAATCACGATTAGATCAACAAAGAGCAGAGGTGGAGGAAAATGCAAAAAGAATGAGTTTCTCCAAGAAAAAGTAGAAGTGAGAACGTTCGTTACTCTTTTCAAATAGGCATATGATGAAGAAAGAAGAAAGGTTGGAGAGGCAAGGATTGTTTCCCATGCTTAAATTAAAGTTGCTAGATTAGTTGTGGTTAGAGTTGTCATCAAAGAGGAGAATGGTGGTGAGGGAGGCTACAGAAATTTTAGAACAACAAAATAGCTCTCGCCAGACAAGATTGAAATGGTTGGCCATTGCAACAAAATGATCAGATAAAGAAAGGTTCAGAGACACAACTGTATTGGACCAACAAGTGCGTTGTCATGCTAAGTGTGTTGATTGTGTGATGAGGACTTGTTTTGTTGTGGTTGTGATGCAAGATCATCCCACTTCTGAGTCAAAATGTATTTGGACTAGACTTAGGGGTTTTCATTTACCAAGGGAGTTGGTTCCCCAATATATTGTAATTATTTGATTATTTGTATTATCCTATATTTGTAAGGAAAATTAGAGAAATTGTGAATATTGTAGCTAGATCTACTCTTAAAAGAGAGATCTCGAGAATATTTGAAGTGATTTTATATATTGTAGGTAGTTATATTTCTAGAAATATTTATGGATTTAGAGAATCCTAGAATAGGGGATTGTTGAGTAATTAGTGGATCTAGATAAGAAAAGTTAAGTAAATAGAGGATCTGAACTTGAATTTGTTTCAAAGTCCTATTTGTATAAGTAATCAAAGTAGAATGATATGATGAAGAATAGAGGTGTGTAGTGTGGGTAAGAGGAGAGTTTCAAGAGGATATGAGGGCCGAATAAGGCCTTAAGGCTGAGAAGGGCTTTTATTGTAAATCAGGTCACGAGGGTCATTGTAGATTATTTCTACATTAATAGAGGAAGTTATTTGTTTCGAGTATTTTGTAATGTGTCCTATTAAACCATGTTTACGATGATGAGTCAAATGTGATACAAGTGTGTTTCGGGCCTAGGTCAGACCCATGAATGATTAGTGTAGTGGAAGAATAACCTTAAGAAGCACATAGAAGAATGGATTATTCTTGTATCAGAGTCACAACAGAAGTAGAAGAACTCAACAATCATGAGGAACAACGAGGGATTATCATTACATGGAGAATTGCAGCTATGATAGAGTGAGTTGGAAGAATAATCTCAGGAGAGATAACTGTTGATCATTAATCAATGAAGGATCAACAATCCATTAACTAGAGGATACAAGAGTATTTTTAGAGTACCAAACAATGAGTATAAGCATAAGGGAAGCTTGAAGACAAAGGATTGATATTAGAACATAAGCGTGAGTGGAGAGCATAAAGGGTGAAACTAAGTAGAGTTTGAACCAGAGGATCCGAAAGCCACATAACAAATCCATCTGAGTCGAGCACAGATGAGTGGTGTAATACTTAGTTTTTTTTAGAGTCCCGACATAAATCTATCACTTGATAACTCTAGGAGATAGAACTTGAGAAGGAGTCATTAGTTAATAGCATCGGGTCAGAAGTCTCGAAGCTCGAGTGGAATTTTAATTTACGAGTGGGCATACATAAAGGTGGGTGTTAGGCTCAGGGATCTAATAGCTGGAAGAGAGTTTGACAACAATGGATGATAAATTATCTGTCGCTTGGATCTATTAAAGCTAGGAGCCATTTGAATTGTGAGCAGGCATTTAGAAGAGGCGAGAGCTAGGTGGAATTTATCACGAGACGGATGAAAATTAACAACAATTATTTCTGTTACCTGAAACAGAGATAACCCAAGCATTTTTCTATTAGAATTTATTTATAAGATGGGACCAGGGCATAAATGGGGCCGATAGGTTGAATATATGTGGTGCAATTTAAGACATGAAAAAATGGGCCATAAAGGAAAAGGGAATGGAAAAGAATGAACAAGCTCATGTCGCAAGGCCAAGGTGAAGGCCAATAACTATCAAAGGCATGAGGAGAAAGTGGCCTAGTCTGGGTGTTAATTAAATTTGCAAGTGGGTATCGAAAAGGTCAGGCTTCGACTTATGTGTTAGGTGGGCCAGCGTGAAGGTTAAAAGCTGGGTGCAGGTCTTATTGTGAACGAGTTCGGTCATGGTGGTTTTGTTATGGGTTGGGTTATGCATTTATATGCATATCTTGGCTTTGATGGCTATGTTTAAAAATGATACTTAAATATGGTGGTTTGGTACCCCCTTGCAGATCCTTCCACTAAGTTATACAATCTTTCAAAAGGGAGTTATCTTTCTAAATTTGGGATTGAAGGAAGCAAAATTTGGAATAGATCTAGGCACTATGGGTTTGATCAAGCCAGATATTTGGCAGGCCTATAATTTGGGCTTGCATCATTTGGCATCAAAGCAAGAGTGCTCTAAAAACCTTAGAATAGAGAGTTTGGAAGGAGAAATCAAGGGAGATAAATACCAAGATACTATTTCGACAGTGGGATGAGATATGATAGCATAATCAATTAAAGGAGCTAAAGGATGTAAAATTTGTTTATGTTTCACACTTTACTTTTCATTTGAAGATTGATACCCACAATAAAAGCATTGCAGATTTTGGAAGGACAGTGAGCAGAATGTTCTAAGGAAAGAGAAAATTGAAGAACAACAAAGACTAATAAGAGGACTAGAGCATATTAGAGAAACAAAGAATTTGGTTTAAAAGAGGCAATGTGCTCTTGAGGAGGATTATTTTGAACAAATAGAGTAGAAGTGCTCTTGAGCCAAAGGAAAGATTGTAAAATCTTGTATGATGATTTTATAATTAAATTTAGTTATGAAGAATTATATATGTAGATAACTAAGAGAAGAAGAGTGGTAGCAAATATGACAATTGAAACTGTGATAGAGGAAGGAGAGCAGACAAATCTCTTAAAATAGATTTTGAAAAGACCCAACAACCAAATGAATTTGTTGAAGTAAGGACAATAAAGGAGAGCGGATAAGTGAGAAAATGAAGATGCAACAACCTAACAACTTTCAAAGATGAGGAGAAGATGTTATCAAGGAAAGAAGGAGAAGACGTTGTACTGTAAAGGACTAGAAAATTACAACTTCGAGCAAACATAAACTGGGTAGAAGTTGATGGAGGCAGTTCCACGGTGATTGTGGGTATAATTTCCAGACAAAGATAGAAAGGGAAGAAGAGGACATCAAGAGGAGAACTTGGTATTGTGACAAGTGGTAGGTTTGTTACATTTTGAGAAGGCTTGTTG